>CAUYLG010071382.1:0-122868 GCA_963573385.1 Cacajao melanocephalus | reverse complement strand
ATCACCCTGATACCAAAACCCGGCAGAGACTCAACAAGAAAAGAAAACTTCAGGCCAATATCCATGATGAACATAGATGCAAAAATCTTCAATAAAATACTGGCAAACCAATTGCAACAGCACATCAAAAAGCTTATCCATAATGATCAAGTAGGTTTCATCCCAGGGATGCAAGGCTAGTTCAACATATGCAAGTCTGTAAACATAATCCACCACATAAACGGAACCAAAGACAAAAACCACATGATTATCTCAATAGATGCAGAGAAGGCCTTTGACAAAATTCAACAATCTTTATGCTAAAAACTCTCAATAAACTAGGTATTGATGGAACATATCTCAAAATCATAAAAGCTATTTACGACAAGCCCACAGCCAATATCATACTGAATGGGCAAAAACTGGAAGCATTCTCTTTGAAATCTGGCACTAGACAAGGATCCCCTCTCTCACCACTCCTATTCGATATAGTATTGGAAGTTCTAGCCAGGGCAATCAGGCAAGAAAAAGAAATAAAGGGTATTCAATTAGGAAAGGAGGAAGTCAAATTGTCTCTATTTGCAGATGACATGATTATATATTTAGAATACCCCATCGTCTCAGCCCAAAATCTCCTAAAACTGATAAGCAACTTCAGCAAAGTCTCAGGATACAAAAGCATTGTGCAGAAATCACAGGCATTCCTATACACCAATAACAGACTTAAAGAGAACCAAATCAAGAGCAAACTCCCATTTACAATTGCTACAAAGAGAATAAAATACCTAGGAATACAACTAACAAGGAATGTAAAGACCTCTTCAAGGAGAGCTACAAACCACTGCTCAAGGAAATAAGAGGGGACACAAACAGATGGAAAAACATTCCATGTTCATGGTTAGGAAGAGTCAATATTGTGAAAATGGCCATACTGCCCAAAGTAAGTTATAGATTCAATGCTATCCTCATCAAACTACCTATGACCCTCTTCACAGAACTGGAAAAAACCACCTTAAATTTCATGTGGAACCAAAAGAGAGCCCGCATAACGAAGACAATTCTAAGCAAAAAGAACAAAGCTGGATGCATCAGGGTACCTGACTTCAAACTATACTACAAGGCTACAGTAATCAAAACAACATGGTACTGGTACTGAAACAGAGCTATAGACCAATGGAACAGAACAGAGGCCTCGGAGGCAATGCCACACATCTACAACAATCTGATCTTTGACAAACCTGATGAAAACTAGCAATGGGGAAAGGATCCCCTGTTTAATAAATGATGTTGGGAAAACTGGTTAGCCATGTGCAGAAAGCAGAAACTGGACCCCTTCCTGACACCTTACACTAAAATTAACTCCAGATGGATTAAAGACTTAAACATAAGGCCTAACACCATAAGAACCCTAGAAAAATACCTAGGCAAAACTATTCAGGAGATAGGCATAGGCAAGGACCTCATGACTAAAACACCAAAAGCATTGGCAGCAAAAGCCAAAATAGACAAATGGGACCTAATCAAACTCCAGAGCTTCTGCACAGCAAATGAAACAGTCATTAGAGTGAATCGGCCGCCAACAGAATGGGAAAAAATTTTTGCAATCTACCCATCTGACAAAGGGCTAATATCCAGAATCTACAAAGAACTAAAACAGATATGCAAGAAAAAAAGAAACCCATTAAAAAGTGGGCGAAGGACATGATACTTTTCAAAAGAAGGCATTTATGAGGCCAGCAAACATGAAAAAATGCTCATCATCACTGGTCATTAGAGAAATGCAAATCAAAACCACGTTGAGATGCCATCTCACACCAGTTAGAACGGAGATCATTAAAAAATCTGGAGACAACAGATGCTGGAGAGGATGTGGAGAAATAGGAACACTTTTACACTGTTGGTGGGAGTGTAAATTAGTTCAACCATTGTGGAAGACAGTGTGGCATTTCCTCAAGGACCTAGAAATAGAAATTCCATTTGACCCAGCAATCCCATTACTGGGTATATAGCCAAAGGATTATAAATCATTCTATGATAAAGACACATGCACACGTATGTTCATTGCGACACTGTTTACAATAGCAAAGACCTGGAATCAACCTCTGTCTAGTCAGGCCCTCAAGTGATTGGATGTCAGCCCACGTTGATGAGGGCGTATCTTCTTTATTGAGACTACTGATTCAAAGGCCAATCTCTTCCAGAAACACCCTGACACACACACCCAGAGTAATGCTTTACCAGCTATCTGGATATCCCTTAACCCAGTCACGTTGACACATAAAATTACCCATCACACACAGTGATCTCAGGAAGTTGATAAAAGAGCCAAGGCTGGAATCTAGATCTATTTTCACGTCCCTTCCACTTATCATTTGTAGGCAGAGTCTTTCTATTGGAGATGAAAGATGGGAGAGAAACCTGATTTTTAATTTTTCTGTATGTTTCGTGGAGAGTTGAAATGGTGAAACATATTTCAGATGGTAATAGTACTATGGTATTGTAGCTTAGTGCTCTGAAACCTTGCTTCAAACCCACTTGGACAACTCGTCACTCAACACAGTAGGGGTATTTTGCCCTTTGTAGATGCCTCATAAACATTTATCAAAAGTATGTGGGCTAGAGAAAATGGGCTAGAGATTTCTAATAAAGTGTGATTTTTTTTTTTTTTTTTGCAAAAGCTCTCCTGATGTACACCATTAAGATGCTTATCATAAAACAATAACACTATTGAGTTCCCATTGTATATCAGGCACCATACTACATGTCTTACAACAGTGTTTTCCCAAGCCAGACTGGCAACGTGAGCATTACCTGAGGACTCATTAGGATAGCAGATTCTCTCACTCTACCTCAGACCTATTGAATAAAAAACCTGGAGGATGTACCCAGTAATGGGTATCGTCACCTTCCAGGTGATATAGATGCATGCTGAACTTTGAGAACCATTGCTTTATTTGCATTCTCTACTTTAATCTACAAGTCAATAAAGTAGATACTGTTATCCACCTCAGATTGCAAAAGTTGAAACTGAGGCATGGGAGGCTGACTTACTTGCTCAAGTAGTTCTAAATGTAGCTTCTAAAGGAAGATTCCAGTTTCCAATTCAGGTCACCTAACCCAGAGCCCCACTAGGCCACAGTGACCTGTATAATGTCTTTTCATAATGTATGGGGGCAATGTGCTTTAGGGCAACACTGTCCAATATGGTATGCGTCCATTTCGATTTTAAAAATTGCTTCTTTAGCAGCACTTTCAAGTACCCCATGGTTTCATGTGGTTAATGCCTATCATAGTGGATAAATACAGATGGAGAACATTTCTGTCATAGAACCGTCTATGGATAATGCTTCTTCAATATTTAGTTTACTGGTTTTGCTTGTAATAGGTCAAATACGTAAAGTTCAGGACTCTTCCTGGAGAGTTCTTCAACTGGACAATTATGAAGATAGTAAAAGGATTACTTGAGAATGACCATATAGTTTGGCAAACAATATTAAATAATAAGAGCTATTACAGTATGTATTATGTACTTGCCATATACTGAGCACTTTGTAAGTGTATTTATGTTCGATATCTTATTTAATGTTTCTGTCAGCTCTAGAAGATGGGAACTATTAATACCAGTTTTTAAAGTAACCTTCAGCAACTTGCCAAAAGTCACGCATTTATTATGTCTCTAGTTTCTCCTAATTAAGAACTAAGAAATCTCCCTTAACCATTGTGCCTAAGGGAGTAGTCGGCCACTTCTCATTGAGTCTAGAATCTTCTCCAAGTACTTGCGATACTCTCTTGTGTGTCCCATCATATTCTTAGCCCTCACTCTTCTTCCCTGCCTCCTCTCCTCCTCCCCTCTCCTTATTTTAATGCTGTTACAATTATTCCCCCGAACGTTCTTCATTGTACACAGAGGAGTGTTTAGTTTGCTTTCAAATGCAGCCTTTGATTTCTTTCAGTTCACGCTGTCGAGTGTTGTGCGCCCGTATTACTAGTTAAAGGGAATAATTGTGCATGTGACAATTCTTGGTCTTTTTCTCTTTAACACAAAGACTCTGTGTGTTCTCATTGACTGTGTGTCCTCCCTATGGGATCAGCATTCTCTTTTCAGTCTGTCAACTGGATGCGTCTTTTCAAATGTTTTGCCTGGGAAGAGTCAATCTCTCCCTGAGATTAAGCTGAAAACAAATTGCCTATCACTAGCACTTAACATTTTCAAACCCCTTTCAAACCACCCCCCTTAAGAAGAACAACCTGGAGGCTTTACTGTTAATCATTTTAAGTCCTTATATGTTAACTCTTAACAATTCTGTTATATTGGCCAGGCAAGGATTATCTTCTTTCTCTAGGAAGGAAACTGGGTTTCAGAGCTTTGGTGACTTTATCCTCAGATATATAATTCAACATTATGACAGATGTTTGTGTAGCACTGAGGAAATGCAATATGACTACAGTTTAGAGGACACACAGAGATACCAACCAGCAAATGCTGGGTGCACGCGGGAATGAGTAATTCACAGGAATGTTCAAGGAAGGAATATGATCGATATGGGATAGGAGAAAGGGCTTTTCAATAAAAAGTAGAACACAGACACATGAGAGCATTTAGGGAAAAGCAAATCTATACAATATGTGGACAAAATTAGAATGGAAATATATGAAATTATGATATTTTATTATTCTTTTTTACCAAAAAAAACCTGGCAGTTCTGTGAGGGTTCACCTGATATACTCAGTGAGGAAGCATTGGTGGAGTGCCGGTTTTGCGGGTACCATTCAGGCACCAAGCATTAGAAATGACACACAGTCTCTACCCTCAGGCTCCTTGTCCGTGTGGAGGTGGACACTGGAAGCCAGTGAGAGGTCGAATAGGAATTATGACCAACGTCTTCTGAGTCTTGTCCCTCTACGGTGCATTAGCTGTGGCATTAGCTCTTCATAATTTGAAATGTGGCTTCTAGATGTTGCAATCACTTAGTAGTCTTTGAATAAATAAAGTATTTAATATTTGGTATAACCATGTTGGCTCTATGGAATGCAAACTCCTTTTTTCATAAGCCCTCCTCGTGTCTACCCACCTATGCACATAGAAGCAGGCCTACAGTCGTCCTTTTCTTCTAAGTGTTCCTGAAAATCAAACGATGTGACTTTATATGACTCTATTTAGGTTCAAATGGTCTGATTTTACAGATTTTTCTTTTTTTGAGTAATATATAAACATACAGGCTCTTCCTGGGAAGAAGCCACGTCCCATTTCATATCTGTAAATGTAGTGCGGAAAAAGTGCTGCGTGCGTGGCCTTTACCACCAGATCTCCCCTCACCGGCCTGTTCTCTAGGGAAACCCATTGAGGGCAATGGTCAGTTCCAGTGAATAGGCTGTTCAGAGAGTTCCCTGAGTTTGCAATAGCCTTTCCTGAAAAGAGGCTTCTGTAATGATTTTGTTTTTTTTAATGAGAGCATGTGTGGCTTATCCAGACATGACTGTGGGAACCAGTCCTGGGGAGAGAAATGTTCCCACCATGAACCAGACGGCCAGTGAGCAAGAAAAGTGTTGTTCCTCAGCAATAGTCTAGAAGAAAGTTCCTGCACTGGAGGAGGAGGTGAGTACTCATGAGGATGAAGGCCACGAAATTATTTTATTATAGTTTCCTCTTCTGGGTCCCTTAGAGAAAAATTAACAAATAGAATTTCTGAGGTTGCTGATTCCTCAGTGAACTATTCTTCTTCCATTTTTTCTGCACCTTCCTTTTCTACTTGCTATTTTCTAGTCATCTTTAAAGCTCCTTTATGCATAAAGGTCATTTGCTTTTGCCTCTGGGGCATCCTAATTCATCTCTTCCCCCTTCCCTGTATCTAGGTCGATGCCCAATTTACCTACTGCTGCTGTTTCTCTTCTCCATTGCTTTTCCTGCTTAGCTGCTAGAGAAACAAATAAACAGCACAAACCCCCTCCTGAGCCCTTTTCAACTTTGGCACTCTTCTAGCCTGGTGCCTCGGAACTCCCGCCCATGCTGTTGTTGCTGTTTGTCACGTGGCAAATGTTCCTGTCCAGCTTTTCCTGCCTCCCGGGTAGGTCTCATTACTTTCCTCCATGGTCTCCCTTCATGTCTAACACTGCACACTTATATTGTAACAGTGTGTCTTGTGCTCCTCCTCTCCTCTTGCTGTTTTGCAAAAGCTACCACTGTGTGTCTCACTCTTAACCACTGTCAGTCCCATTGTTCTTTCTGCCCCAGCCGCTATCGAGACTTCCATTCTGCACTTCCATGCATTTCTCACACCTGCAACTTCATATTCACCAAACCATGTGTTCCTCCATGCTCCTCTAGTGACGGCAGGACATTCTCATGCTCCTTTGATATACTGGCATATTGACATGTTGAAGTAAATGAAAGGGCTTTGCCTTTAGATCCATATTAATATCAAATTTACAACCTTTGTATTAAGCAGAGGTTATAATTGCTTCCCTATCTCACCCTACTTCCTCCCCAAATATGTACAAACACATAGAGAACCCTTATTGTATTTAGTGTTCAGATTTTTGTCACTTTACACATAGATTTGCCATGAAGTTTTTTTGACAGAGACTGCCAACTATCTCCCAGTATCTATTCTCTTTTTCCTCCTTTTGAAATGAGAGTTCCCTGATACTTCCTGCAGGATGTGCGACAGGGGTGTGGCTCACCTGTTTGGTCTTCTCACTGCTCAAATCCCTAGCCAGAGCAGGAGCATACAGATGGGCAGGTACAGGGCCGAGGGAGAGCGCTTTGGGTCTGGCCCCACAGTAGTGTCTAGGGGTGGGTACCTGCAACCCCAGTGCTGCAGCGCTCTTTAAGCTTTGCCATCGCAGACAACTTGAGCATTAACCAGTTCAATGGACTCTCTGCCTTTTTGCAAGGGCAGGGGTCCAATGTCATAGCCTTCTGTATCCCAAGCTCTTGCCCAGTGTCCCAGAAGACTCAGGTAATACACAGGCTTGAGGATGAAGGCAAGATTTTATTGAGTGATGGAGGTGGCCCTCAGTGAGATGGATAGGGAGCTGGAAGAATGGGATGGAATGGAACGGTGATCGTCCCCTGGAGTTGGGCTTACCAGCAGCTGGACTCCTTTCTGGTGTGCTGGTTTGCTGGTCTGCCCCTGGAGCCCGGGGTTCAAGGCTTATATGGGTGCAGGATAGGGGGCATTGCAGGCTAAAAGGCAGCTTTTGGGGCATAAAAACAGGAATGCCTGTTCTCATTTAGGGCCACAGATATCCAGGCTTGAGGGTGGGGCCTTTGCAGGGAGATCACCTTCTTCTACCCCGTATTTCCCTATCTCCTGTCCATATCACTTTTTAGTAATAAAACCCTCACTCTGAATTTTATCAGAGCACATAGCCCCAGGTAGAGACTACATTTCCCAGCCTACCCAAGGTATGGGCCTGTAAATTAGCCCTAGCCAATGGGATATGAGCAAAAGTGATTTGTGCAATTTCAGAGTCACATCTTTTTTTTTAAAAAGTGCTCCTTTGTCCACACATTCTGGAGCAGCATGTTTGACCCATTGCTGAAAGCCATAAAGAAAAGATGGACAGAGTCGATCCCTCAGCCTGGATTTCTGGCCTCAGCAAGCACAGCTACCTTTCTACCCTGGACTACTCACCTACCTCTGGACTGTTGTGTGATGAAATAACTTTTATCGTAATTAAGCTACTTTGTCTTGAGATCTCTGGGTTCCAATACTTGAGGTACTATTCCAACTAACATACTAATCTTACTACACTCTTTGTCTAATGTCTTCTCTTCAACTAGATTGCATCAATTCCGTGCAACCAACATTTTCTGAAAGCCTTCTCTGTGCTGAGGCAGCGAGCAGTTCTCCAGGTATGGTCCCCAGACAGGCAACATCAGAGTCCCGTGGGAACTCACTAGATATTTGTATCTGCAGACTCCACCCCACACCTACCGAATGAGAAGCTCTAGGAGTAGGGATCAGTAATCAATTTCAACAAACCCTTCAGGTGATCTAGATGTACAGATGTTTGAGAATGATTGTGCTGGGATGAAGTGGGTCGGGGGTGGGGGCAGCATGAAAAATGAATGAAAACCGGCTTCTATCCTGAAGGAGTTTACATTGGGGAGACAGAGAGCTACAGATAGATAATGTTATGAAAACATAATCATTATCTTGACTTTCTGCTATTTTCTGCTTCCTGTTTTCATCAGATTAACTCACAATAATTTAGCCTATATTGTTTTAGTTTTTATATGTGATTATTTATAAACAGCCTAAAATTTTAGGCTATTTGGGTCTGTGCAAATCCTAAAAGGGGAAATAATTGAAGTTACATTGGTGATAGAGTGAAAGAGATTTGATCACCAATATTAGAATCTTAGAATTGATGAGGATTTACTAAAACCGAGAAAGACAAGAATGGGCTGTTATTTTTCACAGTGGGTAGTAAAATTACAGTACTTATTACCCTGTAAAGGGTTATATGGCCTAGAAATAAAAACATTTGAGCATAGATTAGATTTGTGAGTGAGAAAGTCATAAAATTCTAATAAGCACAAGTTAGGAATGTTCAAACTATTTCTGAAAATGTCTGATATCCATATCATAGAAGGAAACTACCATCTTTGCTGTCACCAGCTCTCATTATAATCTTCAGTGTTCAGAACACTAGTCCAGACCAGGCTAGACTCATGTGGTATTGGTTGTGGGCTGGGAAGTGGACTGTGTGAGAAAAAAGACTCTTGTTTTTGTATAAAACCTGTGAACACTTCAGATCTGATAGATGTTAAAGGTAGAGACAATAGGGAGACAATGGATGCAACTCATAAAAGAAAATAATTATGATTTGAGATGAAAGCCAGTTTGCCATTATTCTTATTAACAAGAGACATCCGAGATAACTGAAATCTGTAGATAATCCAGAACCTAAATAAAATATTATTATTATTGTACATAGCAAACTGATCTAATGTCTTTGGCATAGGAGCCAAATACTTTGGACAGTGCTAACATGATGAAGAAGAATTAGCACATTCAAAATTTAGCCAGACCTGGGACTTAGCGAATCTATAATAGGTATTTTGTGATCATGAAGACGTGGCAGCTGGCATTGCCCTACTTCCCCCAAATTATGTGACTCTTTAAAAAAAAAAAAGGGTTTAATTTCCCCACCTACTGTTAGGAACACAAAAATCTTTCTGCATAGCTGCTAAAAATTATTTTAGCTTTGGCTCATACGTTTTTTTAAATCCTGCAGTGTCTTTAAACTATTCTCAGTTTGGTAAGATACAGCCACTACATTTCTTTTTCTCCCTTCTTTTTTCTTGTAAGAACTCTTCATCCATCTTCTTTCCAAAAATACTGTGAATCAGAATTTCTATTCCAAATAATTTGGAATCAAAAGTATTCAACACTCTGGAGGCAAATGAAGTTTTTATTGCATTTTTATTGAGAGAAAATTGAACTGTGTGAGCAGGCTAGAGAGGGGATCCTCTGTAAGTCTTCAGCATGCCCCATTGTTGCACCCAGAAAGGACTCATGTTACAAGAATTACATCTGTGATCTGCTTCTATTGACTGGCTGGGCCCAACAGGCCCTCGGGCATTGCCAGACAGGGTAACTCCTTCTTGAGCCTCAGGAACCTTCCACAAGAAGGCTTATATGGCTCCCATAGGTCTCTGTCTTTCTTCTTGTAACTTTCAAATATTGTCCTAATATGAAGAAGTATTTGATAAACTATAACCATATTTCATCTTCACAAACCTCTATATACATAAGAATTACTGTCCCCATTTTACAGACAAGTTTTCCCTGAGTATTTTGTTATCAACTTATCTGTTTATTGCAGTTGAAATTTGTACCATAAATTACTATCCTTTTAAAAAATCTTACGTGTTCTTGTTTGTAAGTGTCTTCGAATGCAGATTTTTGCAAAAAGACTGAGGGTTTTGATTTTTGCAAATTACTCCAATATGAATCACAACATTGGGCAGAGTAAATGCTAACTGACGGAAAACAACCCTGATAAGAGAGAGGTTAGAGGTTGCAAATTCAAATGGCTTCAGGAGACAGATAAGTATATAAAACCATTAGATCATTTTACAACTATTTATTCAGTGCTTATTCTATGCTATGCAATGTTCTAGTCACTGGGTATACAGCAGTGAACAAAAGAGACAAAATGCCCTGCCCTCTTTGAATTGACATTGTAGGGGAGAGATAACAGACAATAAACCAGCAAGGAAAGGCCGGTCGCCAGGTGATGAGTGCTATGCAGACATAGGAAGAAAATGGAGATGGAGCATTATGAACTGAATTGTGTTTTTCCCACATTTACATGTTGAGGTCCTCGTCCCCAGGATGGCAGAATGTGTCTGTTTGGGAAGATGGGCCTCTTAAAGAGATAATCAAGTTAAAATGAGACCATTAGGGTATATCCTAACCCAATATGATTTGTGAGCAGAGGGGATTATGACACACAGACAAATACCCGGAGAAAAGACCATGAGAGGACATGGCAAGAGGGTGGCCATCCACAAAGGCAAGAAAAGCAGCCCCAGGAGAAATGAAACCTACCAGACCTTAGTCTCAGCATTCTGCCTCCACAACTGTGAGAAAATAGATTTCTGTGTGAGCCACTAGTCTGTGGTATTTTGTTATGGCAGCCCTAGCAAACTAATACAGGGTGCTTGTTTTAACAGAGTTTCAAAGGATGGTTTCATTTAAGCAGAAAACGGAATGAGGTGAGAAAGAAAGCAATGTGATATGTGAGGGAAAACCAGTCCAGGCAGAGGGAATATCAAATGCAAAGGCCTTGAAGCAGAAGCATGCTTGACTTGTTTAAAAAGCAGTAAGGAGACCAATGTGGCCAGTCAGGTAAATGAGAGGGACAGTGGAAGGAGACAAGGTCAGAATGTCGACGGGGGGGTCAGGCTTTATAGGCCATGCAAAGGATTTTGGCTTTTACTCTAGGTAAGTGGGATTGGGAAGCCATTGCAGGTTTAAATTATAAAAGGCTCATGTTGGCTATTATGTTGAGACATAGACTACAGGGGGTCAGAGATGGAAGTGGGAAGCCAGTTAGGTAGCTATTTTGATCAGCCATGCAAAAGGGAAGACTTGGAGTAAAATAATAGAGTGGAAGTGGTAAGGCATGATAAGATTTGGAATACCTTTTAAGGAAGAGCTGACAAAATTTGCTGATAGATTGGCTGTGATATTTGAGAGAAAATAAAGAAGTCAAGGATAATTTAAAGATTTTTGACAGAAGTTAAAAGAATAGATTTTCCATTTACTGAGATGGGAAAGACTGTAGGAGGAACAGATATGGAAAGGTTAAGAGTTTGGATTTGGACATTTGGAGATATTAATTCATCAGCTGTACATTTAAAAGTAGATGTTGGCTAGGTATGGTGGCCCACATCTATAATCTGGACAATTTGGGAAGCCAAGGAAGGAAGGTTTCTTGAGCCCCAGAGTTGAGACCAGCCTGAGCAACATAGTGAGACCCCCATCTCTACAAAAAAATTTTTAAAAAGTAGTCAGGCATGGTGGCCTAGTCCCAGCCACTCAGGAGGCCTAGGTGGGAGGATCAATTGAGCCTGGGAGTTCGAGACTGCAGTGAGCCATGATTGTGCCTCTGCACTCCAGCCTGGGCAAGAGTGAGAGCGTGTCTTAAAATGAAATAAAAATAAACAAAAGTACAAAAGTAGAAGTCAGAGAGAGGTCCAGGCTAATTAATTAATGAATTTCAAAGTCGTTAATACATAGATAGCATTTAAAGTCAGGAGTCTTGATGAAATCTCTAAATGAGTGAGTTTGGACAGGGAAAAGAGGAGGTCCAAAGATTGATCCTGTTTAGAGGTAGAGAGAAATGAGAAAATATGCAGCAGAGAGCCTGAGGAAGACAGCCGAATGTGACAAAAGGAAAAGCAAGTACTGATTGCCCTGAAAGCCAAGTGGAAAAGCTATCTTCAGGAAAAAGACCAGTCTACGTCAAGTACAGTGAGGACTGAGAAAGGACCACTGGATTTAGCAGTGTGTGGATCACTGGTGACCTTGATTAAAGCAGTTTGGGTGGAGAGTGGGGTCAAAAGTCTGCTTGAATATATTTAAAAGGGAATGGAAGGAGGAAAACTGGAGGTGTTCTTGACAACCCTTTCAAGAACTATTGCTGTAAAGGGAAGCAGAAAAGTGCAATAGTGTGACAGTGATACGGAATCAAAAGAGGGTTTTCTTACTGTCTTAGTCCATTTTTTGTTCCTATAACAGAATTCTCAAGACTGGATAATTCATAAAATAGGTTTAGGTAGCTCATAGTTCTGGAGGCTGGGGAGTTCATGACGGGGTAGCTGCATCTGACAGCTTCTGGTGAGGACCTCATTCCTGCCATGTCAAAACATGGTGGAGAAACGGAAGCGGAATTGGGCTTGTGGGAAAAAGGACAAAACAGTAGAGGCCACCTCACTTTATAACAACCCACTCTTCTCTCTCAGGAGCTAATCCATTCCTGCAAAAACGAATCCATTCTTGCAAAGAAACACTCGTCTGGCAAGAAAAGACATTAATCTGCCTTAAATACTTAATCACTTCTTAAAGGCTCCAACTCCTAACACCATTACGCTGGCAGTTAAATTTCAACATGAGTTTAGGAGGGGAGAAACCACATCCAAACCATAGCAGTTACTTTTTAGAATGGGGGAAATAGTTGCATATTTGGATGGGAATGATCCTGTAGAGAGGGCGAATTTGATGATCAAGAAGTTAGAGAGAACAGTTACTGAAGCAGTGGCTTCCTTGAGTAGGTATGAAGGAATGAGATCCAACCTGTTCACATGTGGACTGGATTTAGATGGGAGACCAGAGAAGAGAGAAGGAAGAATATATGAACACAGAAGCAGATAAACTTTTACGTGTGGAAAAAAAAAAAAAAGTAGAAGTTCTCTTTGTTGCTTCAATTTTATCAGTGAAACAGGAATCAAGGTCCTCAGCAGAGGATTGGGATGAGGGAGGGTGTGTTGAAGGTTTAAGGGGAGAGGAGTAGGAGGTGTGAAATAGTCATCTAGGGAAGGGGGAAATGCAGTAGAACTGCCAGGCAGGATATTAGGGCTCTCTTGAGGCTAAGGAACATGAATTTACAATGAGAGCAGTCAGCACAGTTGATTGTTTTGTTCCAACCGCATTCCACTGTGTGGGTGTAGGCAGGGGCAGAACTTAGATACAACTGGATTTAACCTAGAGCTGGGCTTCACCAGGTGATTGCAACAAAGGACAAAGAGGTAAAGCACCTGAATACATATGCCTGACGCCGGGGTGTGAGTAAGAGTCATGGCATTCACACAGGGCAGGTTGGGAAGTAAGGATGTGATGGGTGTGAAGATGTAGAACGATGATAAAAATCAGTTGATTGAAGGTCCTGGTGGTGTCAACAAATTGAGGGAGTGAACTGGAAAGACAGGCAATGTTGGTCAGAGCTTGAAATTAAGATTATGGGGATTCAACTCTTGGTAATGACAAAGATTGAGATACAGCCCAAGGAATGACTGTTGATACAGAGTGGAAAATGTAATCTCTGGAGGAGAGAAGGTCAAGAGTCTAGGGTATTACAAAGGTCATTTACTTCAATGTGAAACCACTAAAAGTATGCTGGGAGAAGCACTAAAGAAAATAAGAATGATCCAGGAATAAAATCTTCAAGAAATGAGGAGTGGTCTTCGAGTCTGTAGACTGACAGCATCATTTCCAAAACCTGGGGCAGTGGGGAAATTAAGGAAGAGAAAGGGATAATGACAGGATAACAACCTGGAAGTATCAATGAGCAAAGAGGACAATTTCTCTACCTCCAGCTGCCAGTATTGTGTGTAGCATGGAGCACAAGATTCCCCACAATTCCAGCATCGGCTAGGTAGCAGGCCTGAGCTGGGTCGTGAGTGTGGAGTTTTTCCATGGTCAGCACTTTAGAAGACTATGTTGGGGGCATTCAGAAACCTGTGGTTGGCCATGGGGCTGTAATTTTTGAAAACTACAAATGATCTTTCATCATTTAAGTCATTAGCAAACTTTCATAATCCCACTGTTTAGCCCAACTAGTCTGATTTCTAGTCACATTCGTTTTTGTTGTTTTGTTTCATTGTATTTGAGAGGGAAGATGAGTAAGGAAATGACTTACAGCTAATTTAATTCAATTCTTCTGGAGAACTTCCTTAGCTATCACAGAAACTTCCAGATAGGACTGCTGTCTTAGAACAAGCTCTCTCAAATAAGAAAACCCGGAATATCTGGGGCTCCCCAGGGAGACACAATCCCTCTAGGAATCTGCTCTAACTTCCTTTGGAAGCCTTGTTCCCAAGGTCTGGAGCCACTGGATGTGGTTGGGACTGGCCACAGTTGCCTTAGGCAACCATTTTGCTTGCTGTGTGTTCCATCTCAGTAATATCACTAAAATGACACCCTTTCTCTAGGCAAAGATGCCATTCTGCCCTGGATACTCTCAGCTTTTAGAGCTAATTCATCAGCATGAACAGTTGGATTTCCCAGAGTGCACCCACATTAGCCAGCGAGAGGAAAAGAGCATTGGAGTAAGTGATGGTGCAGTATCCCTGGAGTCATTTCCAAAAGAGGCATTCCAGAAATGTTTTGAGCAATCATTTGTCTAAGATATAGAATCCCAGGGTAATTTCTTACAGGAACAACTCTCATTTGTTACAAATTCTGGCATTTTTAAAGATACATCAGCCCCATTACTCTCTACACGAGTTCAGTCCTTTAATTCTTTAAAATTTCCTACCTGATCAAAAGAAATCCCCTGCCTAGTAGCAGTTGCTATTCACTGTTATAGGTACTGCAGTATGGCTGAGATAAAAAATACTTCTGATGTGGTGGATTTTGGATCAAACCCAGCATTGTGTGCCTTCTAATTTAGTCAACATCCAATTCAGCTATAGGGCTTTTTAACATGCTAAGGAAGAAATGTAATAAAGAATAAAAGGTGAACTAGTCATTGCTAAGAAGGCCAGCATTCCATATGATGCTTTACATCCTCGGTGCAAGGTGCTAATGGGATGGCAATTCAAGAAAGCAGAAGTCATTCTAGACGGAAAGTCATAACTTCATCTCCAGTACCTATGTTTGTGATGGGGAATTTTTCAATGAAAAATAAAAAAGAGGGGAAAATAGAATGCTCCTTCAAAACATAGTCTATGTCTTATTACATGATCTGGCACAGGCACGTAAGCCTTCATGATACCTTGGCTCTCATGGGAAAATCCAATTGATTGGCAGTCCTTTTCCAAAACTGTAACCTTCTGTGAAGATATATTAAGATTATCTCTGGCCAAGTAGCATGCATTTATAGGAAAGGATATCATGGATATTCTTGGAATAAGGCCAAACTTGTGCCCAAGTGGACAGAACCTCTGTGATGATCTCATTAGTATCCACACGAACTGACTGCTAACCAGTCATCACAGCTTACCCTTTTCTGTGCTTTCATATCCTAATAAGGTAAGATTAGGAAGAAAAAGTGTTACTTCTGGAGAGAATGTGGGCAGGAAGAGGTATGACCCAATCAAAGGATGAGTCTGAACAGAAATTTTCCTACTCCTGGACCACTATTATCCATTTACAGGGATACTTGGCACTATCCAAGGGGATAATTAACTTTCACTTAACGTATTCCATCTTAAGCTGAATCTTCTCCTTCACCATACTCTAAGATGATTAATCACTGTACCCAGCAATATACAAGATGTTGTGTATAATGAAAGCAATAACACTGAGTCTCTATTTCATGTTACAGTTCAGCTGGGGAGATGAAACTTAAACTGATTAAGTCCCTCACAATTAGCAGAAGTGGTCTTGCTTTGTAGGATACACATTAGCTAGTGCAAGAAACTTACCAATTTTTAACTAAATGGAGTTAAATAGCCAATCCTGTTTGTGCTCCTTTGCTTTACATTTTCCAAACATTCAACCAACAACTATTTGTTGAGGGCTGCCAGTTATAAGCAAGGCACTGTATTTAACTCAGGAAAAAACATGGTAAACATGGTAATATTCCCAGGATATTAGTACTGATTAGTACCCCTCCCCACCAAATTCAGTGTGACATTCTAAACAAATACTTTTAAAAAATATGATTTTAATCCTCTCTTTCCCCTCCTGGTGTGCGTTTTCAATCCTAGTACAAAAGTACTGAAAGTATTTTGGTGGAGTGATGTACAAAAAAAAAGTTTGTGGTGTAAAAGAATGAACGGTATTAGCACTCTCTTCTGCCCCTGGAAACATGAGGACTCTGCTCCGGGGGTTCCTGTTCGTTTGGAAGCCCTCAGCTGGTCTTCAACAGCAATGATGACATTAAAGAAAATTGCATTCTGCTGCAGATTTCAGTCCCTTCATCTTTCTCCTTTCTCTACAACATGAAGCTAGGGGCCCATAGAAGATCTAATATCAAAAGGAAGAGGGTAATACCACTACATGGAGAAGAAGAAAAAAATAATTACCAAATTTCCTGAATAGTAAACAGCTTTAAAAAAAAAAAAAAAAGAAAAAGCTGAACCCTTTGATAGCTTGGCCCTTGGTCTGCCCGTGAATACCTTAAGGATTATATCATCAGACTGACTCTAGCCGCCCGCGCTATTGTTTCAGAAAGAAGAAACTAGGAAGAAGGAAAAAAAGAAAAGGGGATGGGTGGAAACCTTTTGGGGAGGACAGCGTTTGATTTTGGAAGTGCACCTACCAACTTTAAGGCCATAAAGACAAATTGAACAAATTCTCAGCGTCTGTGGGCAGATTTCTGGGGCCGATTTTTTCCTTTTGGGGGGATTAGCATAGTCTTTGGATTCAATAACTTTTCTACCACAGATGACATTAGCGCCACAGAGAGATAAAGCGACCTTGGATTGTCCAGAAATGTTATTCCTGAAAACCATCACCTGGGGGCAGTCTTGGGACTGTTAATTTCCTCTGCCTCACTGGTAGATAATTCACTACTTTTTTCCCACTATGTACTCTTTCTTCATCTGTGGATGAGAAGTGAGAAAAACGGGCAAGGGAAAAGGAGGCTAAGGCACTAGACCTTTCACTCTCCTCAACCAGCCAGGAGGTGACCCCATGTGAATGCGCAGGACGCTCTTGAAGTCACAGAAGGTTTCCTTTGGAGCTCTGAAACGGAGCGCCTCCAAAGCCGGACACTAGCTGGTCCACAGACGCTAACGACCTTCTCGCTGGATGAGATCGAGGAGTCGGGTTTTCCCGGTCGGGGGATAAAGGAGGTCGCACCTCCACCCCCAACCCGCACCACTGACTGCACACACACGCCCGGGCGTTCCCGGCCCACCGCGCCGGGCCAGCCCCTCTGTTCTGAGACCCCGGTCTCCCGCCCACTACCCCGCGGAGCCTTGTCAGAAAAGGAAGACGCGGTGTGGGCCCTCCGGCCGAGGAAGCTTCAGCGCCCAGGCCTCCCCTAGGTCTAGCTGCGGCCACAGTTGTAAGCTCTGGTTCACCACCGAGAGCGCTCCGTGGTTCTCTCCGGGTGCGTTTCCCAGACCGAATCTGGGCATCCCCTGGGGGCCTCACCTGGGGATGAACCAGAGCTTACCCCCCGGCCGCGGAAGCCGGTCCAGGCGGCCTGCCTCCTCCCTGGGCCGGGCCCGGGCCGCCGGGCTGCGAGGCGCGTGGCGGCGAAGCTGGATCCGGGCTCCCCGTCCGCACCCTGCGCAGTCGGGGCCACCAGGCTTTCTGAACCCTTTGTGCTGGTTCCCATTCAGAATTAGCCTTGAGAGCCTCTGTGACCTTCGCGTGCCCGAGGATAGAATCTGCCAGGGGGAAGCCGACAGTGGCCTTTCCCGTTTCCCGGGCTGTGCGCGGGTGTGCTGGGTCCGAGCGTCCGCGGGGCGTCCCGGCTTCGCCTAGTCGCCTGTGCGCAGGGTGGGGCGGGGGGGCCAGTCCGAGCAGCCGCCAGGGCCAGCGCCCGCGTCAGGCGTGCAAGCCCGAGTTCAGGCACAACCTGAGAGCAGGGAGGCCGAACAAAGCCAGGTCCCGCACCACAGAACAACTGTTTAGGAACACGTCTCCTTTCTCCCCGACGGGGCCACCCCGTCAAAGAACCAGACACCCTCAGAAGTCGGGAAGAGACGCTTCCTGAGGGGACAAAATGTCAGGCAGGGAACTCAAGAGTTCTTCGAAGGGCCAAGTCTTACCCACGATCCCGTCCCAGAAGCCTCGGGCCCAGCCCCCATACACCGTGGGCGCCGCACCAGCCCCGCAACTCGAGTCAGGAGGTCCAGGCGGCGTCTCCAAGGAACTCACGCGCCGCCCGTTTCTTCCGAGGTTGTGCCTACCGGGCAGGCCTTTCCAGGAAAGAAGGGAAGGGCCGTCGATTTTCAGAATCTAAATATGTTGAAACTCAAAACGGCATGGTTTCCCTCCTCCCAGAACACGGAAAAGAGGGCAATACCTGGGCTGGGGTGGCGGGAACGCTCAGCCCTTCTTCATCTCCG
Source organism: Cacajao melanocephalus (assembly GCA_963573385.1). Taxonomy (NCBI): domain Eukaryota; kingdom Metazoa; phylum Chordata; class Mammalia; order Primates; family Pitheciidae; genus Cacajao; species Cacajao melanocephalus. The sequence goes on along the minus strand of CAUYLG010071382.1, from coordinate 104,402 downwards.
AGCCCTTAGAAATAAGTGAGGTTGCCCTTTTGCCCCATCGCCGGCTTCCGAACCCACCCGCGAGGCCGTCTCACCTGGGGAGGTAGCGCGGTCGGGTTACAGGGGACGACCCCCCGTGCGTCCCGGAGCGTGTGAATTCACGGGCAGCGTCGGGTCCGAAGTCGCCCACGGACGGAGCGGCGCGTTTGGGCACAGAGCGGGCTTTCTAGAGGACCCCGGTCAGGGATCGGCCCCGCGGTTCTCCCTCCCCGCAGCCCCACCTTGCTCCGCGCGGCTGCTGCCCGCCCGGGACGAAGGCAGGCGCAGCAGCGTGTCTGCGTCTTAACGCGGAGTCGCGGGAGTGGCACAAGACGCCCTCCTCTTCGTGGGGTGCCGATGGAGCCTCACACCGAGGCTCTACTCTCCTCCAAGACACGAAGAACGTGCAGAACTGCGAAGTGTGTGTTGGCACCTCCCGCTTCCTGCGCTACAACGGCGGGCGGCTGGACTCCATTTCCCGGCTGGCTTTGGCGCGCGGACAGCCTCCCTGCCTCCCCACTGGCCGGCAGCACTGCGGGCCCCGCTGCTGAGCTCAAGCCGGGGAAAGAAGCTCGCGACCAGGGCTTTCCCTGAGTTGTAGCCGCCGGGTTAGATAACTTACCGATTGGACGCTGCGGGGGTAAGCGCCTGTCTGTCCCGCACAGGTGCAGTGGAAACGGACATACGCGGTTAAGATTGAGATTACATTCCCAAAGACTAGATGGAAAAACAAGAGCGATGTTCGGAAAGGGAAAATCCGTTTGCTTCACTAGTTTAAGGTGAAAGTGAAAATGTTTTCAACTTGACAGACCTAGATGTTTTTTTCTGCTGTCTACTTCACTAGACAGAGCTAGGATGCCTGGGCCGTTAGGGAGTGTGCAGTTTTATACTGTCCTCTTAACCCGTGGAAGAAAAGTGCAGTTCGCAATGTCCTCTCGTCGCTGCCTTCGCTTTAAGAGAATTGTTATTTACTTAGGCCGCGGGTTCTGGGAGCGCTTGAACGCAGCGGCATCCATCCGGATGAGTTAGGCTGGCATTCAACTGCTACCCCTTACCTTTGCCCCAAGACTTCTCATGCCATTATTTTCCACTGCAGTCTATGGCTGGCTTTTCTATTACTTAGTTGTTTTGCCTTCCTCTCCACTTCTTTGTTCTATACACACTCACCAATTAGATCCCCAAAATACAGAATCTCTATATAGGCGTACCTCTCTTTGCTTGGCCTGGATTGAAAGTCACTGTGCAGGAATGTGCTTGTACCTGCAGATTCGTATGCCAAGGCTGCTGAGCATCACTAGCTCCATGGAGTATGGATTGGATTTAACCAACTATTCCATGAAGCCACAGGCAACTGGGTCATTTGCTGCTACAAGACTAGGGTAGTGTCTGCTGGCCTGGTTACGCACTGATATAGCAGATAAGTTTGTAAGGGCACAGGAAAATGACTGTTAAAAAGCAAAGTGACTGGTCAGTTAGGAAGAATAAGTTCAAGAGACCTGTTGTACAACCTGGTGACTACTGTTAGCAATTTTCAAGAATGTTAACAGACTTTAGATGTTCTCACCACACACACACAAATAAGTATGTGACGTAATGCATATGTTAATTAGCTCAATTTAGCTATTTTACAACGTATATATATATTTCAAAACAACATATACATGATAAATATATACCATTTTTATTTGTCAAATGAAACTTAAAACTAAGTGATATTTTGAGTCTACTTGTGGAGTTACTGAATTTCAAGAGTAAGGAAAACTGAATCCACCCGCCCATTCCATCCTACTTGTTTTTCTAGGTATGATTGCTCCGGGTAAGTAATTTGTATAGTCACGTGTATATTTGTGTACACAGGTGCCTGTGTGTGTGTGTGCATACTGTTGAAGTTTACACCTGTGGAAATTGTCCTAAGTCAGTCTCCTCAAAGCCATAGTCACTGAAAAGAAATCCATTGGTCGCAGGGTTATTTCCAACCTCAGAATGATTCTGGAAGGGGAACAGACTTTAGGAATGGAAAGCATTATTTTAAAAGGATTTAACATATTTTGCTTCTCAGCATTATCCCCAAAGGTAGTAGATTGGAAGTTGGAGCACAAGGCTGTTCCTCCCGGACTTCCACAACTGCACAAGAGGAAAAGTGTGAACTCTTAGGGCACCAGCAGAGTTGTTACCACCTCTGGCAATGACCCAAAATGTCTGCGAATCCTGAAGTCTCAGTCCCAGCACTCAGAGTTCTGAGTTGTCTTGCAAACCTGCCATGAAGCCAAATTGGAGTTTGCTGGTTGAATTTGTGCACACACGTGCACACACACACACACACACTCATACACATATTTACAAAGAGCCTGACAAAATGCCCTGTTCATGGTAGATATTCAATGATTACTTGCTGAGTGAATGCATGAACTTATGTGCATATCCATTCTGTCCAAAGCAAGGGTTTTCTTTTTAAACCGAATAAGTTTGTATGTGCATGTGTAATATATATGTGACAAAGAATTGTGTGCCTGGAATATAGGAGGATTTTTGTATTCGTTCCTTTTTGCCTTCTAGTTCTCCTGAGTAGCTCCCTCCCCTATGTCCCTGCCAGGGCCTTAGGTCTTTACAACCAATTGATAAAATTATCCATCCCCCACCAAAGCCTGTCAGTCAGCCAGGAAAAGCAAATGCATTGCTTTAGTTACATCCTTGCTTTCCTCACAGATCACACTCATGTTTCTATAAAGGTTCTTGGGCTGATTTCATCCTGCACACCCGTACATTCCTTTAAACTCTCTCTAGGAGGTATACTGATTGGGTTTCACAGGCCTGCAGACAGGCAGGTCGCCCCTGTTAGCCCACCCCAGCCTCAGTCAGCATTTTCACAGAGTGGCTAAAGTTCTCAGGAAAGCTTAGGGTCTTAATTTGGGAGAGGATCGCCAGTTCTGGAAAGGACAGAAGTCACCGTTCTCACTCAACCTAAGACTAGTCTCATAGTCTGTGTGTGTGTGTGTGTTTTACAAAAGCATGCATTTAATCACAATAATTTGACTTCAGAAACTACACACCTAGAAACCTCAGAGAGAAGAGTTCAGTGCCAGGACTTTGGAGCTTAGTGGATCTCAGTCTTGCCACCCAGAAGATCCCAGGTCTTCATCCCTCTGAGGGAGTTGGAGAGTCTTCTTCTAGATCCTAGTCAGGCCTGCCTGCTGCCACCTAGAGGATGCTGATACCTTCTTCTTCCCACCTTGCCCAGACCCGTTTTTTTCTTTTTAGAAGGAGTTTCGCTCTTCTTGCCTAGGCTGGAGTGCAATGGCACAGTCTCGGCTCACCGCAACCTCTGCCTCCTGGGTTCAAGTGATTCTTGTGCCTCAGGCTCCCATGTAGCTGGGATTACAGGTGCCTGCCACCACGCTCAGCTAATTTTTGTATTTTTAGTAGAGTGGGGTTTTACCATGTTGGCCAGGCTGGTCTCTAACTCCTGGCCTCAGGTGATCCTCTGCTTTGGCTTGCCAAAGTTCTGGGATTACAGGTGTGGGCCACCCCTCCCAGCCCAGACCCTTTTTGACTCTTTCTAAGGGATAGTGGGCTGGAAGGAGCAACTAGCAGTCCCCCAGTTACTGCAGGGGAGCGAAAGAACTAGTTCCTCCTGCCTTAGAGCAGAATCAGTCTCCTGCAGCCAAAAGAACTAAGCAAACAGGGCAAATAAAGACTCTTCCCGTTCTCCTCTACTCTCCTTTTCCTTTCCCCTACCTCTCCTCTCATACTCCCCCTCATACTTTGGGAGTTCCAGAAGTCCATGCAGGGAGTCATCTCTAAAGGCTTTGGCCCCAGAGTCACTGCCTGCTTAATCAGGAGGGTGATGGGGACAGAAAACTATCTTAAAAGCTCCACTTAAAGCCCCCGCCTCCCAAAGAAAACCTAGTAGCAGCTGTTAAGGCAAACTGAAATGTTTCAGTTCTCATACCCAGCCCTTCAGGAAGAAAAATATTCCTTTTTTAAATGAGATAGAACAATGATCAGGACTCAGAGTGTGTAGGGGAGAGGTGGGACAATGGAGAGGAGTCTAACTTCTTTCTAACCAAAACAAAAAAGTCAAACTGTGGTTGTCTCTGGAGCAGTTCTGCTGTGAGTACTTTCTCCTTTTCCCAGTATGCTCCCTGTCGGCCCTCAGGAAAACATACCCCAGGATCCACATGGGGAACAAGAAACTCAGAGTGAGCAGTTCTCCCAGTGAGACGTCTGATTTGAAGCAGGAAACCCGTGAGCCTCAGTTTTTTCACCTGCCTGCCCCACCCACCTCAGAAGCTATAGCCCAGAAGGGCTTTGCTATTTGCTAGCACTTTACTGTTTATAAAGAACCAGAGTGGTGACAACCCAAAGGCATCTTAGTGCAGGGACCTCCGCAGCCTGCAGCCTGCTGCCTTCTTGAAGTTCTCTCGGGGCTACTTTCTGAGTCGCCTTTAAAAAAACGAAACCAAACCCCAACTCAACAGTGTTGAATCAGCTGCTCATTCTACCTGGCCCGCCCCATGTGATCTACAGCCACAATCGCTAACAGTCACCCAGGGACAAATTAAGGAATTGAAAATGCTGAGCTTGAGATGTCGAATTCCTTACACTATTTGGGGTCGTTAATCACCCAGCAGAAACAGCAAGCAGGGAAAGCAGCCGGAGGGACAGAAAGACAGTGTGGGTCTGTGCGCTGGTGTTAGCGGGCTCGGGTGGTGGGATTCAAACATAGATGTGCACGCGTGTCGGATGTACTCTAAATGGGCAACCAGCCAGCATAGCTGACCAATCCCAGGAACCATTAGGCTGCTCTAATCACCCCAGTGTGACAAAAGAGGAATGTGGTCTCTGCAATTAAGAGACTTGTGCTTGGTTAAGTCGTGAGTCAATGGCCCAGTGAGTCTGCTGGTCCACACCCACGCGCGGGCGTTTCCTGAGAGGCACCCGAGTGCGGGGGTGGGGGGGTTAAGGGTGGTGTGTGTGTGTGTGTGTGTGTGTGTGTGTGTGACAGAGAGAGAGAGAGAGAGAGAGAGAGGGAGAGAAGAGGGAGAGACCAGATTGACTTCTGTGCAGACCAGGAAGGGTGAATCTTCACGAAAAGCCACCTTCTGGAGAGGGGAATCCTGACAAATTCAGTCTCTCCTGGAAACGCCAGGAACCCTGGCCCTGGGGTTGGGTACCCTGGCAGGGGCTTCCAAGAAAGACGCGCTTTCTATAAGCGCCCGCCTATGCCTGACTCTGATCCCTTGCCCTTTCGGAACCCACGAGTTTAGGCCTGGATCCCCCTGCTCCGGGGGCGTCGCAGGGCGGCACTAAGGCACCGAACTCCTCTCTTCTCCATAGTCCTGATGGTGCGGGGCTTCTGGTCACACTTTCTGGCAAGCAGGCTCTGGGCACAGGGCCGCACTAGAACCTGCCCGGATCGGCTCTTTGCAGCTCTATAGTCTTAGGGACAATTTATTCAGTGAAGCTTCTCAGACAATAGAAAGTTCTGAGGTTTCCTGGACGTTGTGTTCGGGAGGCGGGGCCGGGACCCGCTGACGGCAGTTTCCCAGCCCTGTTCCCCCTCCCCTGCCCCCTCAGCCGCCGGGCAGCAGAAGGAGGCGGCCAGCCTACTCTTGCCCCTCGGCCGGACGAACCGCGGCTGCCGCGCCCGTCACCTCTGCACCTGCCTGGCTGAGGTGAGATGCCTGGCGCGCACGGTGAGGGCGGTGCGCACGGGCCAGCGCAGAGCTGTGGGGCTGCCCCGGGGTCGAGGACTTCGAATGACGGGTGGGAGAAGGGCCTGCGAAGCTGGCAGAGAATCACCCTCGGGGGAGCGGAAAGAACATAAATTTTTAGGTGACCTAGGTAACGGTCCTAGCTTTGCGGCTCAGGAATCTGGGACCATTTACCCTCAAGCGCTAGGGTTGTTGGTTTCCTTATCTGGAAACGAGAATAACACTGTTGCCCCACCCTCCCAAGGTGGGGATAGCTCCCAGATCGGAAATGCAGTCCGGTGGGCGGCTGTCGAGATGCAGAACTCAGGGCAGGAAAGAGCAGGCGCGCTCTCAGCTGTTTTAACCCATCCTTCTTTAGTAAAAAAAATTAAATTTAAAACAGAAATGGCCACATAAGGACAATTCAGATGAAGGGCAAGCGGGCTGACATCGCGCACTTGGGTCTTTCCTGGAAAGACGGCGGCGCTCTGGAAGAAGCCTAGTCCTCCGGCTTGTCCCAGGACCCGCCCCAAAGGGAGCTGGGAGCGCGGTGAGGACGTGGCGGTCCCCTTGCACATCTCACTCCGGAGACAGGTTCCGCAGAAAGAACCCTCAATCTCGGCCGCTTGGCTCCAAGATAATCTCTTGGCGAAAGCTTAGAGGCGGCTAGCCCTTCCCGGGGACTCAGCCCCTAGATTCAGCTTCTTCCGCCGCAAAAAAACTCCCAAGCCCTGCGAACTCGCAGCGCCCCTCTCCAGGCTTCCGGCGTGGGAGTCCCAGCTACACTTTCGAGCCCTTTGCTTGGTCTGCATCTATCCGCTCTTCGATTACGGAAAGCGCAATGGGGACGGAGGGAATTGCGGCCTTACGTACCAGGCCTATGTAGTCCCCCACGTGGCAGGGTCACAAGGAAGCAATGCCACAATTAAGAACCCCGCTAACCTCTGCCTGGAAAACCTGGTGCTGGTCTAGGTCGCCCAGATAATCTGAATATACCCAGTCCTTCCGGTAGAACAGCTAGCCTGAGCGCAGGGAAAATTGACCAGGAGCCTTCAGCTAGCCTTCTAGCTTTGAGCTAGAGTAGGGGAATGGCGACTTGGTGGCTTCTTCGCGGTTTATTGGTGTATTTGGTGACTCTACAGATCCGGATCAGCACCCCTCATTCTCTTCCTCACCACGTACCCCCGCGCGCTGGGCAAGTCGGCGTCTCTAGAAGAGCCTCAGGGTTCTGAGTCCCCTGGGGGCGCGCAGAGATGGTCAAGGCAAGGTTTCTTCACAAGCTCTGAAGCTATGCGCTTCCCCGCTGCGCACCCTGCGAAATTGTTGGGGAAGAGAATTTAAAATACAATGGCCAAAATGCACTGTTGAGAACACTTCGGAGTTGGGCAACCTCCACTGCGTCACTCTCCCCCTCTTTCCTCCCCATCTCTCCACTCATCCAGATGCACCAGAAATTGGCACTTTGATCTTGCAAAGCAGCAATTTATATTTCTTTAATTTTTTTCCTGTAAAACGATGATTGGACCAGGGAGAAAATAATGTAATTCCGCGGGCACAGAGATGAGGAGCAGCTGAATAGGCTACGCCAGGGAGGGGCGAGGGCACCGTGCACATCTGTTCCCCGGGGTTTGCAGTTTACTTCGCCTTCCTCTTCGCCAGGTTTCTGCCGCCCACCCCCCAACTTTGGTTGTTTTTTGTTCTCTCTCTCTCTCTCTCTCTCTCTTTCTCTCTCCCCCAACCCTCCCTCCTCCCTCTCTCTCTGTCTCCTCTCTATCCCCACCCCCCCTCCCACCAGGGAACTGGTCGACCAGTTTTACCCTGGCAGGAAGCTGTGCTTTATTTGTCTTTGACCAAGAGTTGCTGGGCTTATGGTGGGGGCTTGGGGAGCGCAGGAGGGAAAGTCAAGGCTGAGGCTCCAGTTTGGGAAAGTGAATTGAACAGAGGGGAGAGGAGCTCAGAGAGAAAACCACCTCTTGCCTTGGAGAGGAAAACTCAAAAGCCCTGCACCCTCTTCGCTAATAGTGGAGGGGTGGGGGCAGCTTCAGACCCAGTGGGTGGAGGGCCAATATTAGCTAGTTCTCACGCGTCTTTCTCTCCACTCAGAGCACAGAGATTTACTGGAATAAGTCTGATGTGCAACCTTTCTCAGCACTTTGCCTAATAACCTCAAATTGGATTAAGATTTGGGAAAATATTAACTACTTAAAGCGCCAAACATCTCGGCTTCCCACTAATTTCTCCCACCCTCGCGCTAAGCCCAAGGTCCCTCCCTCCTCTGCCTGTTTCAACCTGGCCAAACTCTCACGGCTCTGGGCCCTGCTGGGTCTTCCACTTCCTGGGGCCCTCAGCCTCTTAGCCCTTTCTCCTGATAACCATATTCAGTTTCTGCACTCTGAAATATCTTCTCTTTGCTTTCTGGCTGCCTAGGGCACTCTGTATCCAACACATCAGTGTTCGAGAAAGGAGTTCAGGAGACCCACCCCTACCTGGTCTTCAATCTGCACACGGTTCCTCCAGCCACATCCCTCCCCTCTTCCCCCATTCTCCCTCTTCTGAGTCTCCTCAGGAGGCTGCTTTGTGCTAGGAACCCTTTGCGAGGCCTTCAAATCCCAGGCAGTGGTCCACCCTGGCTCTGCTATACATGATGTGATGGGCTTGCTCAGAAGACAGGTTCTAGATCCCCTAGTCCTCTGCTAGTACCTAAATCCTGACAGTGCCCAGCTGCTTGGGGAAAACCGGCCAAGGTGGGGGGCACTGATCTATGCCCCAGACAGAGTTGTGGCCAGGGTCTCAGTGACTGAGAGGCAGTGCTAACCACGTTCCATTTTTCTTTCCCTTTGTTTCCTTTTTCCATTCCTCTCTTTCTTCTTTTTTTCTTAAATTCGTCTTCTCCTTCCATTCCCTGTCATGTTTGCCTAGGTTTCATTAGCCTTTCTCTGTTCCATAGGGCTGCAATCCACACTCCTCAGGCCCACAGAGGCTGCTAGGACACTTGTCCATTGGCATCTCCAGCCCTAGAGAGAGCCTGTGGGGGGTGCCGTGGGGAAATGGTAGCAAAACAGGAGCAGCCAGTGTTAGAGCCCTCAGGAGCCTCCCAGAGCCCAAGGCCCAGGTGAGGGTCTCGGTGACTCCACCTTGCACATACCTTTCCTTTGAGCATCTAACATTTCCACTCACTCACCTTCCCCACAGTCTTCCCCAGGAGATAGGTGCCAGCTGGGCTTCCAGCCATAGGTTTTAAAAAAATCAGGAAAAATAGAAGCCAAATGGTGGTCCCTGGATGATAGGAGAGGCTGCCCTAGTCAGCTGGCTGGGTGAAAAAATGCATCTGCAGCACTGAAGGAAGCTCCCCCAGGGGGCCGAGTTATTAGGGAGGATAGGAGGGAGCACAGGGCAGACGCCTGGACATCCGCACCAAGGAAACCCAGGCAACACCACCTTACCTCAGAGTTTTAATGCAGCGTTTGCACAGAGCAAGACAGCCAGTGAGACTGGATTTGCCATCAAGGGGAGAGAAAAAGCCCAAGATAAGAGGCTGCCAACATTCCACTGAAAAACCCAAACTGGGGAAAAGGCAAGAATAAAGAGGGGAGGTCTTCTTGCATTTCACCCTCTTCCCGTTTCTTTCTGGATCCCACAGGAAGCAGTGAGTTGGGGCCTGGTCCAGGGTGTCCCAGGGACTAGCTTCTTCCCCTCCACCCCCAAAAGCTTCCTTTACTCCCGGCAGCCCAGGAGGCCCTCCTGGCCAGCCTTTGCTGGGGGCACGTGGGAGGGGGTCTGGAGTGGGGTGGGGTGGGAAAGAACTAGACCTGTGGCCTCTGCCGGGGGAGGAAGCTGCAGCCACCCAGGCACTGAAACAAGACGAAACTCACTCCCCTAACCGGAACTCCTCTAAGCCCAGAGGTCTAGAGGGATTTTGCACCATCGCTCCCAAGGTGCGTCTTTTGAGGGGTGGGGTGGTGACTTCGATGGTGAGGCTGTCTCTCCCTCCCAGCCATGTTTCCCAAGACTGGTCTGTGGCTTGACAGGAGCCCAAAAGCTTTTTTCTCCCAGGCTGAGGTTTTTCCTCTGAACTCCGGGGTGCTGCTCCCTTGGCTCCAAGGACCTGTGAGGTTTCCCTGTCTTTTTTCTCTCGAGAGGAACCTGATTTCCAAGTCCTCAGCTACTGTAATAAATAACTGACACCAATACGTGCTCAGAACCTTAAGACCATTTCTTATTTGCATTTCAACTGGATCCGAGATGTAGAGATGACAATTAAAATAAGCAGAGGACCCCCAAGTTGAGCCCTGTGAGTGTGTGTGTGTGTGTGTGTGTGTGAGTTTGGGGGTGGGCGAGGGGAAACTCAGTTTGGGAACATTTGAGGGCCCGCCATAGGCAGCTGTGTCTCACTAGAGGCCGTCATAGAGTGATGGAGATAGCTCCCAGGCTATATTGACACACCTTGTCCTCAGGGAGCTCCCAATTGGCAGGTGGAGATGGCCTGCTTGGCACTGGCTACAGACCACCACTGCGAGGGCAAATTCTACTTAAGAGGTAATTGCTGTTACCAGCCTACAAGTGGTGGGGATCCTCAGCCAAGAGATTACTGGTGGGTGGGGTTAAAGGTCCGGAAGCCTTCAGAGAACAGGTGGCTTTGGGGTTGAGCCAATAAAGGGTAAAAGCCGTGTAAAGGCGGATGCTTTTGAGCCCAAGCTGGCTGGAGACCGAGACAGAGGCTGGCCAAGGGCTGGTCTGAGGTGAGCAGCGGGGACCCGTTGAGCAGAATAAGAGCTTAGCAGCATGATCCCAGTTGACTGCCCCTAGTTCTAGGCGACTGTCTCCAGGTTCCCTTCCTGGAAGCAATCACTGTAGCTCCTGCAGTGACACATGTTCTGTTGGGCACCTGGCTGGGCCGTGCCTTGAGTAATGTCAGAGTAGGGGACCCTGCCCCATTATCCCGTTGCTGGAAAGGATGCTTTGAAGGCCTCTCACGTGTATTTTAGATCTGGGCGGGCAAGATTTTTTGGCCACTGTAAGACAGTTCCATCAGGGCCCCACCTTTCCCTGCTAAGTTACTTGAGTCAGTTGCAACCAGAGAGAGCCTAGGTGTGCACAGAGAAGGGCTGAGGATAGAGGCGCTAAGAATTCCAGCCCTAGAATTCTTTTTAGAATTTTACCTGCATTAAAAGCTGCGAGATCTTTGCCAAGCCGCCTCACTCCTCTGCACCTCAGTTTTCTCATGTGTAAAATGGGGCTGGTAATCCTAGTTCTTGGCTTGCAGAGCTTGAAGCGGGTGACACAACTCCATGTAGAGCACTTAGCATGGGGTCAGGCATGGAGTAAAAAGCCCAGTAAATATTAGCGTTTCTTAATTGGTGCAGACCAGAAAGAGATGAGGGACAGAATGAAACCTAGTGACAAGAAAAGAAGGCTGTGGAAATAAACACTTATTTTGTTTCTCTCTGCCTCTCCTGGTAGGAGAGGCTTCTGGATAGCAAACACTTTCTGCTGTTTTCTGAGCTGGCTCAGAAGGTCTCATTTCCTGTGGTAAAGGCAGCCAAGGATAGTTATATTGGGTGTTGGTGAAGCTTCCATCCACCATAGTGCACTGGCCCTTGCCTCCCTGCAAGAGTCCTCAAGCCTCACAGGCCTCTAATGCCACAGATATCACTGATAATTAGGAGAAAATGGATTCATGAATGGTTACATTTTGGAAATTCCTTCATTTGCCTAGATTTGTAGGCTGTCTTACGAAGCCCTTGGAGAGTATGTGAATTAAGTATTTTTCTTGGTTGCAGACGGACAACTTTCCTCTCCGCTGGCTTTCCGGGGTACTTGGCAGTGGGCCAGAGTGCAATGCCTCTTGTGGCTGTTTGAATGGGACCAACAGTGGGACTGTTTTGCCCCAACTCTTCCCCAGCAGCAGCTCGAGGGACTCTGGCAATGGTTGCCTCTCAGCAGACACCCACATATGTGTCTCTGGTCTGAAAGTATGGTCAGGTTATAAAACAACATTTTAAAATTATATATATATCAATCTATACTAATTTACTTCAACCATTTGGAGGGCTCATTTGGGGGCAACTATGTGCCTGATCTTGGTAATCTCCTTATTCTGGTTAGTTTTGGTGTCACCAGGGATGCTACACATACCACCCAGGAGTTCTAGACTCCTTCCTATTCCCTTTGATTTGGTTTCAGGTAGAAGAGGTAGCCCATGAGTTATGGGCCAAAGTCACAGAAAAGCCTTCCAAGAGCTAGCTCACACTCTGCCAGCTCCTCCAACTCCAGCTGAGGCTGTGGGCAGAGGGAAGATCAATTCCAGCTGCCCCAGCTACCCTGACCTAGGCAGGATCTAATGCCCCAGTCCCACCGGGGAGCTGCCCAGTTGTTCCGGTGTGGAGAGTGGTTTTCCACTCTCCTTGAATAATGGAGAATAGCCAGTGAGTAACCATCCCACTCTGCCTGAATGACCATTTCCACTGGTGGAGCGGGGAGGGGAGATTGAGTGTAAGGAGGCCGTAAAAATCCACATATGGATCTTTCTGGGTGATGGCTCAGGGCTGGGTAAGCTCTTGAGTTTCCACCTTGGGCATTTTGCTCATAGGTGGCCATTAATTAGCGACAAATGAAATTCAACCACTTCTGGAAAAAATAAATTCATCATTAAATCAAATACCTAATGCCTCAATTCAGCTGGCTTGACCTGCTGGTCCTTGTGCCCCAACAGATTTCAGTGCTAGAGACCCCTCTCCTCTGCCTCTTTTCTGCCAGCCTCAGTCTCCTCACCACCACCTTGCAGAAACCTGAGGTACTCTCTTTATGTCCCAGGGTTGCTGCAGAGTTAGACTGCAGGGCCTGGTGCTTCTTCTCGGATAAGCTTTAGATAATTCTTCCTCTCAGTGGAAAAACTAAAGGGAGAACTGTGCTTAGCCAAGCACCTGCAAACCCAGCATGGAGCAGGAGATGGAGTCACATTTATGGGGTAAACCTGGTAAAACTGGGGTTCCTGACCAGAAAGAACATGAAAGAATTCTGTGTAGAACTCATCTGCCTCCCAAGTTTTGTTTTTTTGGCCTCAGGCCTGCTGACTAAAGGGCAAAGGGGCTGCACATGATTAAAAAGAAAGCAAGACAAACCCCTGCTGCTCCCACCTGGCCCCAGCATTTCTCACTGTCCTGTCAGTCCCTACCGCGGATCTTGGGGCTTTGGAAAAAGTCTTAGTCTCCCCCAAGAACTGGGTGGCTCTCCCGAGAAGTGAGGGCTGGAAGCTGGGTACTCTTCATGTTTCATTTCTTTTGTTTCTTCAAAGACCTTCACGGTGCAGGTAACCCCTTGCAGATAAAGGAGAGGAGGTGTAGGACAGCCACGTGAATTAAGCTTCAAGAAGTCAGGGAGATCCCGGGAGAGTCATGGATTGGGGGCAAGAGATGCAGCAGGAAGGATGCGTGTTGATTTCTGCAGTCCTTGGGGGCAATTGAGTGGGGTCAGGATGTTTCCCCACATGCCTGTGTGTGACACCGTGTACCCGCATATGTGTTGTTTCCACATTCCTGTTTGATTCTAGAAAGGTCCGTGGATACAACAACGCGTGTGGTGTAGGAGGTGTATGCATGCTTTTGAGTGCCACCGGATATACACATGGCTTTGTGTAGTTGCACATGATACGTGCACGATGCTTGTACTTAGCTTCCTATAGAAGTATATGGCAGTTGCTGATGTACCCATATGTTTTTCAGGGTGCACGTTGGGGCCTCCAAACTCGCTGACTTTGGATTGAGTTCTATGGGGCTGCCAAGCAATCCCGAGCTCCTGAGAGTGCAGAATGTTACCTTCCAGCCCTGCGAAGGCAAGGCCAAGGTGAGGGCCTGGAGGGCTTCCCAGGGAGCCCCTTCACCCCGCCCCGAGCCCTGCCTTTCCGCCTTGGTAACCTGAGGCAGGCTTCTCCCTCACGCTCCCTCAGGCTCCGTGGGCTCAGCTCAGGCTCGAAAGTAGGCATCCTGCATCCTGCATCCTGCGAAAGCTGGCAGGGCCTGAGCTGGAGCCTTGCGTGGCGGGCGCGCACTGCAGACGAAGGTCGGGCTGCGGCGTTGCGCGAAACGCCGTGGGGAAAAAGAAGCTGGGCCTGGGGGAGCAGGATTTCCTCACTTCTTGGGCGCGGCCCCTCCGGCCCGGCCGCACAAAGCTCCCTTTGTGGAGGGGCCCTGCTCCTGAGCAGACCGAAGTCAGCGAACAATAGGGCAATTTTGCCGCCCGGCGGGCCGGGCTCTGCCGGCCACACCGCGGCGGCCGAAGGCGAGGAAACCGGGTGGCGCTTTTTTATAGTCACAAATATAAAATTGGGGCTTCCCCCCTTTTCGCTCGCCTCTTGCCCCAATGCCGATAGAAAGCAGATAAATTTATGAAGGGCAAGCTAAGAGAATAATTACAGGGTGAAGGCCGTTAAATTTTATTTCCAGTCCCAAAGGCAAAACCTGCGATTTTATTGCAAACATCTGGAGGACCAAGGGATGGGCAAGCTGCTGGTTTAAAATAAAAATAAAAGATTTTATTTCGTGAAAACAAAAAAACATCATTACAGACCTTTCGCCCCCACGTCCTTTTATTTTTTAAAAAAATGTGAGGGGGTGGTTGGTTAACGACTTATGCGGGTCCCGCAGCTCTCTGCGACTTGAGCGAACCTGAGCAACCGCAGGTGCGGTCCGCAAGAGTGGGCCCACGCTGCCTCCACGGAACTGGCGTTGGGCAGACGTTTCCAGACGTCCACTCCCTCTCACCATCTCACCACGCCCGAGGGTTCCAGACCCGTTATGACGCCCTATTTCATGCTCCTGGTTTTTTTGTTTGTCTGTTTTTGTTTTTTTTATTGTTGTTGTTTTTGCTTTGGGGCGCCGATTTGGGAAAAGATGTGAAAAACGGAAACGCTGGCCTCACATTCCCAGAAGATTCGATCACAACAAATAAAATCTCACGTCTGTCCAGCCCCAAAGTTGGTGACCTTTCCTGCTTTGCTTAGTTGTAAAGCTTTAGGAACCCCTTCACTCTGAGGATAGGGAAACTGAGGCATGGGCCATTAATCAACTTTCGGAAGGGAAGGCCACACAGTTTGAAGGTGAACCGGGTCTGGTCACTAGGCTCCACCTCGTCTTGCAGTCTAGATGGTTTCTTCCCACCCCATAGACGCCTCATAATGTTTTATACCTATCTTGATGGGCGAATTCATTGTAATTCTCTCACCCCTACAGGGTGTCCTGCCCACGTGTTTAGGGGCAGCCTAATATGTCCCGCTGGCCAACTATTTTTAACTTTGTTTTCAATTACTTACTCAAAACTCCAAAATCAAAGCCGGCTGGTGGTTCACCTTGGTATTGAGGCATTAGCAGTGGTGTTTAAGGTGCTATTCAGCGTGGGGTAATGGGAGGAAAAGACAGTATGTGGAGGATGAGGGCGCTCCATTTCTGAGAATGCCTATTTGTGTTTATGACTCTCATCTGATGCCACATGACTCTACTCTTCCTTTGAAAAATCAAAATACCTCGACATGGTTAGTTTTAGGTGAACAGTTACTGTACTGCCTTTCTCTTTCTAGCTTCTCCCCTGCCAAGAATAGGCCTGGATCTCCACTTCCCCTTTAAGCCCCTTCAGGTAGCCTGTGACACCCCAGGGCTCCTCAGACTTCCCAGGTACCTAATAACCTTTGCTTCCTTTTCAGGGACCTGCAGTGAGTAAGTGGTGGTAGACATCTTGCTTGGTCTTTGTCAATAAGTTTCAGGCCTAAAACAGCCTTGAAATGGAATAATTTCAGGGTGGATCACTTGTAGGATCCACTCAGGGCAAAAACTTGGAGCCTATAGCAGGGAAAGCTAGGTAGTGCCTAGGGAAAACTGGGAACCCCACCCTTACCCATAAAGAGATAAACTGGGGTAATGAGGAGAGATTTTAAAAGCCCACTGATGTAATCAGTAGAAGGAAAATTCGTATCACACTTTCAGATTCTTACATGTAATCTCCCAAACCCTCCCTCAACTGCACACAAGTGTACACCTAAGCACACATATTAAGCTATCCAGCTTTCTCTTTCTCCAGACCTTCTTCCCCATCAGCAGAGTCGCCCACCAAGGAGTGCATGCTTCTGGGAAAAAGCTTAGATTAATTCCTACAGAGTCACAGGAGTTTTCACTGCTCCTCCCATTTACTTAGAGGAAACCTCTTATTTTCAAGACTGCTAAAAACCAGCCTGGTTTCATTTGGGTCCGATTGGTTTTAGTGGCCTAACCTACAATTCCAGGATATGTGTGTCTATGGAATGGGGGTGGGAGCAGCCTATGTACAATCTGAAGGAGGGGTGTGGGAATTCTTCCGTCTAAGTCCTGACTCTGCTGAGTGCACGCTTCAGGGTGGATGCAGATGTATGCTGTTGAAGGCATTGCTCATTCCTCTATGTATGTCTCTCAGATGCTGTGTCTTTGGACACACAGGAACAGTCGAGCCTCCAGACTTGCAGCTAGGTTCCTGGATAACCAAAGAGTCCTCCCTTTTTTTCTGCTTTTTTTTTTTTTTTTTTTTTTTGACACGGTCTCACTCTGTCACCTAGGCTGGAGTGTAGTGCCGCGATCTCGGCTCATTGCAGCCTGGACCTCCCGGGTTCAGGTGATCCTCCCCTCCCGTGTCAGCCCCCTGACTAGCTGGGACTACAGGCCCGCACCACCACACCTGGCTAATTTTTGTATTTTTTATAGAGAGGGGGTTTCGCCATGTTGCCCAGGCTAAGTCCTCCTTTTTGAGAAAAATGTCAAGGTCTCAGGAAGGGTGAGGACTATGGTATATCTTCTTCTTAGTCCAAACCAGGCTTGTGATCGACTGTGAAAGGTAAAAGGCTCCCGGAGAGAGATGGGAGATACCGGAGGTGGGGAGGAGAAAAGAGCTGGGAAAGACTAAAGGCCGGCCCCATCACTACCCCAGCAAGCTTGGTAGGGGCAGGCTCCAGCCCGGGCGGAAAACGCCGGGCGACACCAGAGTTGTGAGCTGAGAGAGAGGCCAGAGCCGCTGGGAAAGGAAACTGCGCGTTCCTGGCTGCCTTGTCTCCAGCTTCTCTGCTGAAGCCTGGTAGCAGTGAATGTGTGTTCACTTTCAGCGACGATTCCTGGAAGGAACGCCAAATGGTGACTGAAGTGGGAGATCCTGAGCCTCTCCATCCGGGCTCCCTAAGTCCTCTGGCAGAGCGGCAGGAGACGGGGACCAGGGCCTTGCTTCCAGCTCCCCAGAGTTCTTGTTCGTGCTTCCTGGGGACCTCCAAGCCTGACACACAGGCTCTGGGGAGGTCAGGCTTGGTTGAATCACGCTCCTCCGGTGACTTTTCCATTATCTTTCTGCATTCGCTGGGTTGCTAGCTTCCTGTCGTTCAGGTTGGATGCTAATTTGGGGCGGGGGTGAAGGTGGGGAGCAAAAGTAGCCTCTCTTCTAAAGAGGTCCAAGGTGCATTCACAACGCTGTGGTGGCCTTCAGCAGCAGAGCACTTCCAACTGTAATCATAAGGACTAGACTTCCCTGGGCCCCTCCGCAGTCGGGCAGAGAATTCGGCGTTTCAGAGGCCTGACAAGCCATGTCTTCTTGCCGCAAGGTGGGAGGGCAGACGAGAGCTGAGTCTCTCGGGCCTCACGAAAACAAAAACAAAAAAAATCTAACTCGTTGTGAGCCCCCTAACCTAAACTTTCAGGTTTGGACCCTGCTCAGGGCCTGGCTTTCCGCATGACAAGCCTGCTTGGCCTCTCAGTCTTTCGCCCGCCCCCGGGACCCGACTCTTTCCGGCTTCTTCGTAAAAGGATGGACCCGCCTCGACCAGAGCGCTCGGACTGGAAGATAGCGCTGTGTCTAGGCCGCTGTCCGCGAAATCCGAGACGTTTTTTCAGCTTGGCTAGGACCGACTTCGCAGCCGGTTTACTTCTCTGAGCTCGGGGGTCTCCTGCCGTCCTCCACCAGTGGCGTAACTTAGGAAGGGATGTGAGAATTAAGAATGGCTAAGAGTGTTGGATTTTAAATTCCTTAGAAATCTATGTTGAATACAGTCCTTAGAGATTGAAAAAGGCGGGGGACGGCCAGGGGGAGATCACCTGGCTGGGAGAGCCAGGCTCTCGAGGTAACGGGATTTACAGAAAATGTTGAAAAAGCTCCGTCTCTTCTGTTAAAGTTTCTAGCTGCTCTCGCCTGGCACTTCTCCATAGGTTCTCCGGACCAAGAGCCCGGAATAGGCGAAGCGCAGCCCAGCGTTCGGGTCGCAGGGAAAGTGAGTATTTATTTGCAGCGTGCGGGGCCCAGCTGCAATATGCCTGAGGGGCTCTCCCCAAACCCCGCGCTCCTCGGCCTGCCTCTTGCTCTCAAACCGCCTGTGTCTCCTCCTCCACCAGGTAGAGGTGGAAGGAGGAAATGGTCTTGGAATTTTCAGTTACAAGACCCTGGTTAGCAACTGGGCTTTTTTGTTTGTTTGTTTGTTTGTTTGTTTTCTTTTGCCTTAACCATATTTGCTTAGAAAACGTTTAATAGGAACATTAAAAACCTGCGTGGCGAAATACAGGAGGAATCAGCAGATTCAAACGCACCTGGGGCCGAGGCGAGATTATCAGAATCGTTTTTCTGGCGTTTTGGACAGGTTAACAT
Source organism: Cacajao melanocephalus (assembly GCA_963573385.1). Lineage (NCBI taxonomy): Eukaryota > Metazoa > Chordata > Mammalia > Primates > Pitheciidae > Cacajao > Cacajao melanocephalus. The sequence continues at coordinate 86,055 of CAUYLG010071382.1, read as the reverse complement.
TTTGTCAGACCCCCAAATTCCAGATCTGCATCTAAAATGCCTCTGAGCTTGCAGCGTCTATGAGACCCAACAAATCTGGAAGAAAAACATAGATTTGGGATTTGCAGGAGTTTGTAAAGGTTCAGATTAGACTTCGACTTTCAACTGTCCTACCTTCCTCTTGGAGTAACTCATGGGGGGACCGGGAAGCCAGGGGTTAAAGTCGGCCCAGGAGCGTCCAGGGGACGACAATCGCGCAGCCTTGGCTCGGGCCTCAGTCTCTCCCTTCCTCTCATTGGTTCGCGCTCTCGGAGTTTCTCCTGTTCCCTCCTTGCCATTGGTTGGGGGCTGGCTTTTTCCCCCCTCAGTCTTTTTCTTCCTCCCCCCTCCCTCTCCCTTACCCCTCGGACAGGAGCGCACCGCCTGCCCCCTGTTCCTCGGGAAGGGAGGAATTTAGCGGAAAAAAAAAAGTTTCCCAGAAGTTTGGATCAGAGGGAGGACAGGAAGGCAGAGAGGAAGAGAAAGAGGGAGGAGAGAAAGGGAGAGGGAGGGGGGAGAGCGAGAGAAGGAGAGGATAATAATAATAACGAAAAACAAGATGAAGTTCAGTGGACACAGCCTGTGAGCGCCTGCCCCGGTGGGTGGGAAGCAGGACTCAGGCGCTCATGCAGCGAGCGGGCGGCGCTCGGGGCGCTAGTTCCTAGCAGCTGGGCCAGCGTAGGGGCGCAGGTCCGATCCGGCAGCGGAGGGCGGAGGAGGACGCAGGGGGAGTGTGCAGAGGACCCGCAAGCCGCCGCCTCAGCCTCAGCCGCCGCGCCGCTGCGTCTCCCGGGCCCGGCCCGGTGGGCGCTCCGAGCTTGAGGGCGCGCGCTGCTCCCTCGGTAGCGGGGGCGAGCGGAGGCCGGGGTGTGAGCGGCTAAAATGAGTGAAAGGAGAAGATCTGCAGTCGCCCTGAGCTCGCGAGCACATGCTTTCTCCGTTGAAGCCTTGATCGGCTCAAATAAAAAGCGGAAACTGCGAGACTGGGAGGAGAAGGGGCTGGACTTGTCCACGGAGGCGCTGAGCCCCGCGGGCCCGCTCGGAGACACGGAGGACGCGGCGGCACACGGCCTGGAGCCCCACCCGGGTGAGTGCGTCGGTTGAGACCGCGGGAGGCGGGCGGAGAGGGGACGCCGAAGGGCCAGTCTCCAGTCTCGGTGAGGAGAAGGCCCTGCCATTGACGTCCTGTCTTGCCCCAACATGGGTTTCTTTTTCTTCGTGCAAATGCACTGAGCTTCCCTAAATTCGCCGGAACCAATGTTTGGGGCTGGACTGAGCCTTGGATATTTCGTCGCCAACCTTAAGCAAGGAGCCCTGTTGGCTCGCATTTTCTTTTCTGCAGAGCGCAGCTTTCAGGGTGTTCGTGGGTGAAGGGCTGCGGGTCACTGGGGTTGGGAGGGGCGCGGGTCGAAGGCTACGGCGGGAGCGGAGATCTGGGACTCGCTTCTGAGAACTCGGGAGGACAGGGGCGGCGTTCTCCAATCCGCTACCTCAGTCTCAGGGAATGACCAGTTTGTTTCATTTAGCCTTCAACCTCGTTCTCGCCCTCCTCCCACCAACTTTTCCATGGTGGAACATAATTGTATTTCTACTCCTTTGGCGTTTACGGAAACAAGAATGGAAACAAGATACCCTACTTGCTGGGTCACTCTTCAGGGCCCACACCTCTGTGTATTTAGGGTGTGGGTACGACTGATTTGTATCTCAGATCTACACGTAACACATGTGTATTATGTGCACAGAACATGTATAAAGTAGGGCGGATGTCATGTCTGTATTTTAACAGAACCCTAGGAGGGGAGAAGCCGACTTGAACGTTTTGTATTAAGTGCCAAGATTTCAACTGTGCAAAAACAGCCCGGGGGAACAGCTGTTGTCAGAAGAATCTCGACTGTGCGCGCGCACACACACAAGGCTGAGACTTGGTTTAGCGGTTTCAGAAGCTTTCCAGCCTGGACTTCTAAAACCACGCTGGAAGGTGCTCCTGCTGAACAGCCAGAACTGGGGAGTAGACCCCGTTCCGCATGCTGGCAAGCCCGGGGAGGGGGCAGTGGCCTGCACTGGGGTAGAGACAGCCTCGGGCTCAGGAGCTTGGGGATCCCGGCCGCAAAGCTGTCCAACTCAAAGGAGGGACAGCTGTCGCTTACATTTTCTCTTTAGGCAGTGACAGTTCAATTTCCATGCTCCCGAGGCTAATAATAATGCGATTAGCGAGTGACCTGCAGAGACAGGGTTTTATGAATTCTCCGTGTTTTTGTGGCCCGTTACGGTATTTGAGTTTAGTGCTGGGGAATTATTTTTATTAGTCGATGAAAAGAAAATTAAAAGGAGATTTATTTCGTCCGTCCAAGCCTTTTCCTGTATTTGAATGCAAGTGCAGGTCCACGCGGACCCCTGCGTGGGCATTCCAGAAAGAGACGCTGGGCTAATGTGTGTTTCCCTTCCCTGGACAGACCCTATTTCCTCCCCTCATTTATCTATTGTCAAGATCTCGCGTGGGCCTTCATACAGTTAGAAGTTCTTGCAGGGGTTATGACACCTTAAAACGTGGAAGGTTCTTTTGTTTTATCTTCCCCACGGCGGAAAAAAAAATCAGAAGTTGTTTAGCTGCGCGTGGCAGACGTCCTGTCCCAGGGAAGTTTTCTCTTGGGAGGCCCCAGTTCGCACGGAGCCCCTCTAGGGCCCTATGTTCAAAAGGGGCAATATGCAGGGTCATAATTAGAGACTCAGATCAGAGTTTGCTCTTTCTGCCATTCTCCTCAGCCTGAGTTCCACTCAGGAGGAGGAAGAGAGAGAAGTTAGGGAATGAGGCAAAAAGAGACCATTCCAGGGCGTGAACGTGGGGAACTAAGCTCTTGAATTCTGTTTACTTGCTCTGGCGGGATGGGGGCAGGGTGGACCATCTAACACAGAACTAATCTTATGTAACAGAGTTCGGTTGGTCATTTCTCATTACGTTATCATTTTTTTTTAAAAAAGATAAAGATTGGTATTTATATTAGAGAAAACGAAATATATTTGTAGGGCAAGGGTCTAGGAGGAAGAAGCTGAAAGCCCAGCACCGTCTGGCTTTCTGCGGAGCTGGGCTACAGGCCGGACCTGGTCTTTTAGTGGGCCGGGGAAATCCCCAAGTTGGAGCCCCCGCAATGGCTAAGCCTTTCTTAACGATTTGGTCGTAGGATGAGAAAAGATCTTTTAGAAAAAAGAGGGCGCCGTGGCTGGAGACGCTGCGGACCGGGGAGCAAAAGAGGTGGAGCTGCGGGCAGCAGACACAGGCGGTAGCGAAAGGCGCGACCAGGGCTTGGGTTTGTTTTTAGGCCTTTCTTTTCTGTAATGCAGCACCCTACGAACACACACAGGGACACATTTAAAGATGCGTTTATGGAGGAGTAGCGCAGGCGACCCTCTTGTGCTCAGGTCAGCGTCTCTTCCGGATGAGCCTCATTATTGTTTCAGCTCTCTTCTTCTTAGGGCCCAGAAGCCGCTGCGTGGCTCTCCCATCGCCCCCACGCCGATAACAAACCGGGAACAGGAAAACAAGAAAACACTGTTTTGGGGGAAGAATTAAACACACACGCGCAGGCACAGGCTCATGCCTAGCGTACTCTCACCGTCTCTCATAACACCGTGTTTTAGTTTGCTCTACCGGAGCCTCAGAATTCCGCGATCTTTAGACAACCCTAGGGTCAGATTTTAATGTTTGACTTTCATTCAAAGACGCGGGCTTTTGCTTTTTCACAGCCCGTTTTTCTTTCCGCGTCTGGACAGAGCTGGCTTTGGTTGGCGCCCGAGCACCCGCAGCCTGGGGTACCAACTTGCAACAGCCGGGGATCAGTCCGGCCTGTGTGCTGTAGCCACTCCACAGAGGACGCAGTACGTATTTCAAAAGTGTTTCAAAAATTCCACCGAGCCTGGTGGCCCCGAAAATCCCCAAGGCCCACCAGACTTTGGAGAAGGGTCTGTGAGTTACCCTTACTGTCACAGCTACGCCGGCACTCGCCGTCTTTTGGAGAAGCCGCTAGGAGTGCCTCAAGACCGGCCTCGGAGGAGCCTGGCTCTGGAGCCTGCTGGTCCCCGCCCTTTCCGAGAGCAACAGAGGACATTTTTGAGCCAGGATGGGCTGGAACAGCTGCTCCGGCTGCGGCCTTGTAAGCAGATTTCAGGCGCTCGGCGGCGCCATTTGCGCTCGGACCTCAGCCCCGGCTCCTCCCGGAGTCCTCAGCTAGGGCTTGGGCCTTTCCCGCCAAAATCTTCTGCTGAGTGCGGCGAAGCCGGGTCTCCCGCGGAGCGAAATAATTCAAACCTTCTGTGGAGGGATTTCCTCCTCCAGAGAGTTCAGGCCGGGCCTGGCAGCAGCTGCGCTACAGAGGCCTGGGAAGGCGGTGGCGCGCGGGTGGGCACCTAGACAGGCACATCCAAGGACACGCGGGCAGATCGACACTCCGCATACACGTGCACACGTGACAGGCTCTCGCATTCTCGCACGCACCCGTCAGCTCTATTTCTAGTGAAATGAGACAGGAAAAGCCAGCGCAGAAACCGCGGCTGCCCCAGGGCACTTTCTTCCTTGGAGTTATCTAGATCAAGTGGTCATATGAATTAATCTGCCAGTTTATGGTTTGTTTGCTGAAAATAAAACCCCGAGATTTTAATTCTGACATCACCTCTCTACCCACTTCCAACCCCCAATAGGGAAACAGGGTGAACACGGAGGAAGTGACTCTTCACTGACATTTAAGTAACGGATAAAAAGTGATGAGTTCAAGCCAGCGGAAGAGAATGTGTTTGCGCGAAGCAAGCGCCAGCCAGGGCACAGGCCGGAGCTCGGACCACAGGGACAGGGTGTTCGGCAAAGGAGTAGAGTGAGATACCCAAGGGTCTGCTGGAGTGGGGACAAGGAACCTTGGTTCGTCTCTGCTGTGCGCGCCCCTGCACTGGTGCTGGGCTGGAGGCGCCTGGCTCCGAGGAGTCAAGGTTGAGGCCTGGTGAACCTATGCAAGGCACTCGCCTGTCAGGTTAAAACGGTTTTCTGCGGAGGTCACCCCTTTGGTAAGTGACCTTGTGTGAAAGGAAGCAAGAGGGGAGATAAGATCCTAGTTTGTCCTGGGCCAGTGAGGATTATTGTTCGCTGTGGGGATGATCGCCAAGGGCCTTTTTTCGCGCACGGATCCGATGGTACTAAATTAGACGCCCTTTGGGTACGCAGGGCTGCGTTCCCTGGCAGTGGGGATGGTTATGAAGACATTCTATGTAAAGCTCCCGCCCGGCGCGGTGACACAATAGACGCCGGTAAGCAAAGGAAAGTAATTGTAACCTGTTCCCACCCAAAGAAATGACCACGGCAAATGGGGAGTTCAGGGAATGGGGAAACGCAGATGCAGAGTTTGGATTGTGATGGGGAGGAAGGTAAAATGTGCTGTGGTTTGTACCTCCAAAGGTCCCTCCTCACCCTAGGCTCCCGCGCTTCAGAAGCCAGTAATGGTAGACCCAGGGATAACAAGTCGGTGTGCGGGTCTCTCCCTTTGCTGCCACGAAGTGCAGGGCGACCCTTCACCCTCCTCTGGCGTCCACCTCTGCACCTCAGAGACCCGCTAGGGAAAGCACAAACCTCGTGGGCAGCGAAGGCCTTCCTAGGCAGCTCTGCGCACAGTCTACGGGCGATGCAATTCTGAATTCAGATCTTCTACATCCAACCCAAAATTATTTCTTACTGAGCACTGTATTTGGGCTCTGAGCTTGCCACTTTGGGTTTCTTGATTTGTATAGGTGAAATTCCCGGAAGGAAAATTTCATGGGGGCAACTTTTATGCGGAGAGGAAGGGAGAAATTTCTTAAATAGGAGTTCAGACTGAAATGATGGTGACACAAATCCTCTGCCATTTTTTCTGACTCCTCCCATACCAGTGACTTCAAATGGTATAAAAATCTTTTAATTATGAAAGAAAATTTATTTAAAATATCTTTTAATATAGACAGCACGTGAGGAGTGAGTGAAGAATGGTATGCAATGCCTAAACTGGGGACCAAAACTAAAAATACTGTGTATTGTGGTTTGCGTTCCCCATTTATCTGTAAACATGGAAACGAGCCCCTCCTCATTAACCCTCATATTAGTCCACAAGGAGAAAGGGACAAATACATTTTGGCTTACAAGGCCTAAACATTGTATTCATCCAATCTTTTCTAGGGCATTCAATGCTATTATTGAGTGAAATATTTCAGGTCCATCGCAATCGTTCTATTGCCAAAAAAATTATAAGATGAGAAGACCGCTTTGAGACCCTGATTATGGACTCTGGTAGAACTTTATTTCTCACATCCAGGAGAAAAATAATTACCTCTTAAATCTGTGAATTCCTTCTCAGAGTGGCTATAATTTTTTGTTTGTTTGTTTGTTTTTTAAAGCAAGGCAGAACTGTGCAAATTCCACAGGGATAGAGGGCAGATTGGCATGTTATGTACCGTTCTCCTTTCTGGAAACAGAACTCCATTCTATTATTATTCTGGGAGTGTAGCTGGTTATTCCTTTCTTACTCTCCAAAGATAAAGTAGTTCAATAGGAGAAAATATTTAAATGATTTTCCCATCTGAGCTTTATGTTTTGACCTTTTGAGATACTTTTCACAAAAGGGAAAACTAAGGAACTGGTGGAATGTGGAATCTCCTTTCCTTACTTTTTCTCATCCATGCGGTTTATTTTTGCTTTGCTTTTCCTGGTTTCTAGTAAGCCTGGAATTTTATATGTGCATGACTGAGATACTCAGGGGTCTGCACTGGGAACAGCAATTAGCAAATTTATAAATTAGGGTCCTGTTTACACTTCTTTGGGGAAGGATAATCATTAGTTAATTTAAGTGAGGCCCTTGCTCTAAGTGTCAGGGGTGGAAAATGTGATTTGGTAGGGAAGACCCGCTGTGAAATGGGAAAAGGGGAATTCAAGCAACTAGTGAGGACCAATCAACATTTAGTCAATGCCGTTAATGGCTTCACTTTTAGGTACGATATCTTGCTGACTGCAAAACTGGTGATGAGCTTTTGATACCAGAGTGAAAACAGGCCTTGCAAATGACTACTTTTCATTTTATTCTTTTAATAGTAGCTAGTGTTTTATATATTCTATAGATAACGGTATAAAATGTATGATCACAAATGTATGTGCTTATACACAAACTTATGTGTGTGAACACCATAAATACCATCAGAACACTCTATCTACATCAAAATATCAGTTCTGAATGGATGTAGACAAAATTTGGGACAAAAAACTTTGTGTGTGTGTGTGTGTGTGTGTGTGTGTGTGTGTGTGTGTTGCCAGTTTAACAAATTGAGAATGTATAAAATTTGGGGGGGGGCAAAAGCTCTGTCACCCTTAGGTATCATGTGACGATTCTAGAGCAACCCAGATTTGCAACTTCCAGGTAATGAGCATTTTTATTTAATTTGTAAATAAACTCACAACTGTGACCAAAGTCAGAAGTACCAGTCAAGGCCAGGCACAGTGGCTCACGCCTGTAATCCCAGCACTTTGGGAGGCCAAGGCGGGTGGATCACGAGGTCAGGAGTTCAAGACCAGCCTGGCCAAGATGGTGAAACCCAGTCTCTACTAAAAATACAAAAACTAGCCGGCTTGGTGGAGGGCACCTGTAATCCCAGCTACTCGGGAGGCTGAGGCAGGAGAACCGCTTGAACTCGGGATGTGGAGATTGCAGTGAGACCAGATTGCAGCATTGCACTCCATACTGGGCGACAGAGCAAGGCTCTGTCTCAAACAACAACAAAAAGAAGTACCGGTCAAAATACTAGAAATTGAGACTGTACAGATGCGATTTAAAAGAAGAGGGAAAGTGGAAATTTTTCTAACTGAATTTGGCATTTCATCTAGTAATAATGCCATCTCCATTTTCGACGGGCAGAATGGTGCTTTTAATTCTAAAAAGTGGTTTCGTGTTCTTCCATGCAGAAAATAAACGGAACAACTAAGAGAAATCTGAATAATAAAAATGGCTTATGGAAATAACCAGAGAAACATTGTGATTTGGGGAAATTAATTTAAGAAGATAAAAAAGACATATAAAAACTTCCTCTTATTTGCCTTCTTTTATTTTCTACAATACAGTTGCGAAGGCTCCAATGAGCTGACCGTTTCCAACATGCTGCCATATACCTTAGAGGATTAAAAAACAAAAACACAAACCGCCCACAACAGATGACGAGTAGAGTTCCCTTGGAAGGGGAACATGAGAGGGGACATTATTACAGACCCAGCCCGGAGCCTTGGCGTTTTAGCTCCTAGTTCTCAGCTGGACGAACCGATTTTCCTAACCCGTCACCGCCGCGTTCTCTTTCAGCGTCTCCCAGTCGGGAGCGCGTAGTTTAGGCCGCGGAGAGGGGTCCGGGAGGCAGTTCAGCGCCTTACTTGCCACTCACGTCCCCTCCCCCACTTTCCTCCACGCACGATGAAAACGTCCAGTTCTTCCCCGTCTCCCAGAATTTCAGATTCCGTTTCGCCGCGGAAAGAACTGGGACTGCGTGTCTCCCCGTGAACCCATCTCTGGAAACACAGAGCAGTTCGGTGACCTTCGCACGTCCGCACTGGGCCGTGGCCGCGTCTGCCAGCCCTCGGGCCCTCCGCCCGGCCTCGGCGGCGCCGCGGGGCGGGAACGGCGGCGGGGTCAGGCGCGGCGGCGCGGCGCGGCTTCGGGGCGCCGGCCGGGGTGCCTGTTCTCGCGCCCCGGGGCTCCGCGCTGGCCCCGCCGCCGCGCCGCGTGCCCCCGGGGTTATGGCGGGGCCTTGGAAACCCGGGACCCGGGACCCTCAGGGATGGCCACTGTTCTCAGCTCTCATTAGATCCTGGAGAAATGTGGGGACCCTGGGCTAACCGGGAAGGCCCTGGTGAAAGACTCCCCCTGCCCCAACAAAACAATCAGGAACCCGCCGACGACAGACAGAAATGCAGATGGATCCCGAGGGTCCTACACCTCGCGCCCTGAGGGGAGTTCGAGCTTTTGCTTTCATCAGGCAGAACAAATTTCCGAGGAATCAAACCGACTTCAGACATTAGCAATTAGAAACCAGGAATCCGCTGGCTTGAAGAACTTTTAATCCCTAACCATTTCCAAATGGGAATTCTGGGGTCAGTAAATATCGTAGCCAGTCTGTTAAAAAGCAAAGTCGTCCTGTGGGATCGAGACGTGGAGGACCCTTGGGCGCCTAAGAGACAGGGATGCTCACCCCAGAAAGCGGGCATTGCCCACCGAGACAAAGAAAAGCAAATGATTGTCCTTCTCGCCGCTCTTGGGGATTAAAAAAAAGATGAACTAATTCTTTTATTAAAAAAAGAAAAAGAAATCAGACAACTGTACAAGCAGAGTGAGAAGTGACTACCAGTAGCTGAAATTACTGTTCTGTAAGAAGCCAACGGGAATGGCTTCCCTTCTGGAGGGAAGTCCTGTCCCGATACATCCTTGCTCCAAAGCTTTAATCTCTCCAGGATACAGCGCTCAGAATTGTAAACCTAGGAGTTGGGTGCCTTCGGTGGTTTAGTGCTTCCACTCTTGCTCCTGAAGAATAAATAAATGATTTTCACAGTGGGGAGGGGCAAACATTTGAGGCAACAAGTGATTATGAACACAGCGGCGCCTTTCCTGGGTTCAGAGAAGTTTTCTCAATTTAGAAGCTTAATTAATAATTTGATTTTTTGACATCAAAGGGTGGGAGCTATACCTAGACCCTATTTAGAAAGAAGGATTTAGTTAGAAAATTAAAGGTATAAACAAGCTTACAAAGGAATACTGAATTGTAAAATATATCAGAAACTTTTTACTTATTTATGTGGATATATACGTCTTCACTCTCCTGCAAAGCTTTCAACACAGACTCTTATCTTCTGTATTATATCCATGTTTGTAGGGTAGAAAGAGGGCCAGAGGAGCTTAAATTAGGAGTCCTAGATTCTAGTGCTGGCTTTGTAATTGATGTTGGAACCAGGGATGTTTGTTTTAAAATAAGACATATTAATGTTGAAAAAAAAGTTTCAAAGTTGTTTTACAGCCACTGATGAGGCCTCAGTTCCTCGTTTGTGACGTGAGGGAGACAAGGCTCAAATGACATCCAAAGCCCTTTCAGCTGCAAGATTCTGTGACCCTAAATTTGGTTTTGCTTTTGCTTTTTGAAATATTAACATTTTCTCCTAAAGTAGTTTGGCCATCACTTGACCCATTCTTACTTTTTGGAACAAAGGAATTTTACTGCAGTTGTAGAAATTAACAGCAATAGCAACACAAGGCCAAAGAATTAGAAAAAAAAATAGATTTTTAGAGCTAAAATGAAAAGCTTTCATAAAGTTCTTGAAAAAGTTTTTATATTAATATCACATGTTCAGAAGTCCTGGATCAGTGATTTCCAGTCCTTGTGTATGATGTAACCTATTGTTGCTTGCATGAACGCTGCTGAAAGGGTTCTATGGCATTAGTGAATTTAAAGGAAATGTAAGTTATTTATGCTTTGAACATTTTCTGTGCCATTCCCAGAAATAACTGGAAAAACTCTGCGTTTGATAAATGAGGGTTGAAAAAAGCAACTTCATCACTGGTGAGTTGAATTGGTGGGCCAATAAAAATCAGTTGCCCTCTCATTACTATTAGAGCCTGGTGGAAAGCAGTAGTAACCATTTTCCATGTCTAGTCTGCTAAGCTGAGATCTTGATCTGGCAGAGATGTGAGAATGCTAAAAGGATGACTTAGTAACAGGCAAAATGCTTGTCAACAAGATAGATCAGAAGACAGCTTAGCATTCGAGGCCTCTATTCATAGCTGCTGAACTTGAGGGCAGGGTCAGATGCAAAACTGTGCCCAGCACACACACCTAGGAAGGTTTCTCATGTTTCTATCTTGTAGGATTTTATTTCTTTACAGACTTCTGCCCTGGGTTCAAACTCCAGTGGTGGCTCCCCACCCTCATCTGATGTCCCCATTCTGTGCAGCCCCTGTACAGATTTCTGCCATCATGGAGTCTGTGGATTTAGTAATCGTTCTCTCTCACTACTACCTTATAAACTACTGTAGGCCACTGACCTTGTCCTCATTGTTTTCTATCTCTAGAACCTAGGACAAGTGGCTGTTACATAGGAAACACTTAATAAGTAATAAAACTATAATAATGATAACACAATAAAAGCAGCAATAACAAATAGCAACATTTATTAAACAAGCACTCTGTGCCAGCCTCTGTGCTATACATATATATGCATATATATGTATACATAACAATTATATGTAATATCAAAACATCAATAAAATACTCTATTTTATCATTTCTGTTTGGTGCAATGAATGAATTATACAGTGTAATGGTTAAAAGCTCAGATACTTGGGGTAAGACTGTTTCTGTCTGAACCCTGGTTTTAACACTTGCTAGTTGTATGACCTTGGGAAAGTCAGTTAATCATCCTCAACCCTAGTTTCTGCATCTATGAAACTGGAATAAAAAATGTGTTCATTAAAGGTTTATTTGAGAATTACATGAGATAGCACCCATACAGGAACAAAAGATTTAGCACAATGCCTATTATTCCTACCAATTGAATTGACAGTGCTGACTCACCTTAGTGAGCAACTTGGATAAGAAATTGTTGCAAATCGTAATCTATAGCAGCCATTGCCCCTCTGCCCCCGTTCTTTTGCTCTAAATGGAATGTTTGGGACTTGAAGTGGAATCCCCACTTTGTTTATAGCTTATGGTTAGAAACAGTACAGAATTTGAGTACCTGTGGCGAATAAAGATGAAAGGAATTTTGACAGCTCTTGCTGTTGAAGGTTCCACTGAGGCAAAATGCCAACCTGAGTGAGCATCTGGGGAAGGGGTGGGGAGTAGCTGGCTGGCATACAGTAGGAAGAGTGGGTGAGCAGTAGGGGGGCTGAGGAGACTCAGCTTTACCAACTCCCCCAGAACTCTGCTCAAAGAAGTCAGGAGGGCCTTTCTGGATGCAGGGAATGGAATAACACAAGCATGTTTCTCTTTGGTTAGTTTTTGATATTTCCTTCTGGAGCCCAGAAATCCCCAAAAGATCAGCCTTTACCTGATAGGAAATAGGAGGATTCATTCTTTGTTTCTAAAGCCATACTCCGGTATACTCTCAGGATTCTGGACAAAATGAGCCAGTTGTACCAGTTAGTTGAAGCTGCAGTAGAGGATTGGCAGGTGTTGCTTGGATGAATTAAAACAACAACAATAATAACAACAACAAAAAGAGTGAAGAAGAAAGAGTCTAAATTAAAAGAAAACCTTCAATTAAGCTGAGTGTCGGGAAAGAGGAGACTGGAAAGTCTTTTTTAAAAGAAACAACAGAAACCCCAGCCCTGGTTTGCCCAGCTTAGGACTGGACAATCCACATTTGGCAGCCCTGGTTTGCCCAGTTTTCTTCCTTTTGCAAAACAGAAACCGGGATTTCATCATTTACTATTTGTTTTTAACATTTTTGTTTCACCTTAGACTTTGTTTATATTATTTTCTGGCAACAGAGAGAGAAGGTGGCTTCCCTAGGAAAGAGGAACAGAGAAGAGAGATTTTCCTCAGCCTCCTTCAAGAAGCCCAAGGCCCTTAAGAAGTGCTGAGGTCCCTACCATCCAGAGGAAAAGGGAGCTGCTCTTTCCTTTGGAATCCAGGTCTCATTCTTCAAAATAGACTCTGCCCCACATTTTATCTCCAAGACAGATGTTCCTATACTTCTCCAATCTTCCAAGCAACGTCTTTGCTCGATGTCCCCACCTCTAACCAGCAGTAGCTTTCATGGATTGAGAGCACACTGTTTACCACATACTATGTGGATGGTTTTATTCACATTCTCTCATTGCATCTACCCAGTAGGCCTTGGAGGAAGGTAATTCTTTCTTCATTTTACAAATGAGGAAATTGAGGCTCAACCGATTAAATAGCTCACCCACAGACACACAGTTCCACTGTACTTTAAGCGACCCAGCCAGAATTTAAACCTAGCCCTGTGTAGTTCCAGAGTAATATCCGTAACCACCAGATTATATTGCCTGCCTTGTAGATGACTCTTAAGAGCTCTAGGGAGAATGTTGAACCTTTGAAGGTGGAAATTTATGCTTGCTGCTAACGTTGTCACCAAAACAGAAATTGTTAAATTGTGAATGAGAGAGAACTTATTTACAGTTTCCAGGTCATTACCTTCCTTGCTTGTCATATTAGTTCCTCTGCTCCTAAGGTGACTTCTCCATACTTGCTAGTAGAGGTGTCTGTGTAGCGGTGATATAGGGTTGATTTTCTAAGCCACGGTCTTTGGAATGGCGCATTGGCAGCCTTTCCAAAGTGACCTGCGTTTCTTTGACTTTAATGCACAGAAATCTCAATGTCTGAAGCGTAGTGACTACATATTGAATTTTATCTAAAACCTCTTCATCCTAAATCTCCTCATGCAGTGAAATTCAGGGGAAACTTTAACTGCTCTGTTTTACCCATTCCCTGCTCCATTCACAATGGGGATGGAATCTTATTGGTAATTGATTCAAAATGGAACAGCTTAGAAACATATCAGTTGCAACGGTGGGCAATTCGTGCATTTCTAAGTACTGTTGATTTTTTTCAAACTCAGTAATCACAGCTGAAATCCGTTTGCCATGGATTGAATTTACAAAGGAAGAGATTCTGATTTCCACAGTGGCTTCTTTTTAATGCCCTAGGATTAGGAAACTGCCTTGAGGACCCAGGGCAAGTACACCCGCCGTTAGAGTAGAGGCTTTAACTTTAACCTCTGAGTGACTGCTCTGATTCATTAATTTTGTAACAGCTCTATTTAGAGTAGCCCTGTTTGGTATGGCATCAGTTATTTGCAGAAGTCTCTCATCTCAATGAACACTTACACCCTGTGCTCCTTTACTTTTCTAATGCTGTAAGCGGATGAGATGCCAGCAGTGAGTTTCAGAGAACTTAACAACAGGTTTCATGCTTTTCTGGCACACCTGTTCACTGTCTTTCCATCCCTTTTCTCCACTCCAAGTAACCTTCCTCTCTTAGGAAGTCTGATGTCTCCAGCAGGGATTTGAAGAAAAGCCAGCCCCCTGCCCCCGTTTTGGTGTGTGGATTTTAGCATTAATGTGTTTCTTGGCTGTTTAGTTGTACAGTCTGTCATATTCTTGTCTGTTGTGCCCAGTGGTTAAACAAATGGCTTTTAGAAGCTAGAAAGAGAAAGATGTAAAGTCCATCTCTGTTTTAAAGCTTTGCTTTCTCCTATTGCCAGCCCCACTCTATGCAGGCAACTGATTGATGGGATTTGATACGCTCTTGCAGCAACAGAAGCATATGAATCTCTGGGCCCATTTCCTTTCCCAGGGAACCCATAGAGAGCCAAACTCTTGAAATATAGAGTGTGGCAGAGGATGGGATGAACAATGCAATCTTGGGTGATTTACTGGATTCATCCATGAGCTCTATCAAATTAGAAATGTAGATTCTGCAAGGTATGCAACTAGCCAGGCCTTGGTCATTTCATTTTTCCTGCAGTGTTCAGAGCACTAGTTGCATGACCAGCATTAACCCTGGGAACATTAGATCCCATCTGGTACAACTGTGCATTACCCAGATTAGACTGTGACATCACAGAGATTTAAAGCATCTCTGTGATACTCTGACTGGGTGGTAGGTACTGCAGGAGGTGCTTCCTAAAGACACAGGTCAATTTGACTGCTGTAACGGTGAGCAGAGAGTAAGACAAGCCTCAGCCAGTATGTATGAGTGTGTGTGTGTGTGTGTGTGTGTAGGGGAGTGTTGGGGGTGGTGCTGAGGGGTGTTATGAAGAACTGGGTGTAACAGTTCCCGAGCCTGCGTGGGTGAATTGGTTCTGGATGTTAACATTTTTTCTTTGGGGCTTGACTACATTCTTCTTTTTCTTTGCCTGTCTGTTTTCCTGCCCAAATTGTTAGGCCTCCACAGCTGTGTGGCTCATTGCTGGTGAGTGCTGAGAATGAAAAATCTGCTTTATTTCAAGGGCAGTTTTGGGGCATGTGTATAGGTGTAGACTTTTGAGGGGTTTTTACCCAGCATTTTTTTTCTGAATTCTGAGGGCCTTTTTTTTTTGTCCATCATCTGGTCAGCTGAGTACTAACCTTATAGTGCATTAGATGGCCTCTGCTGGGAGATGAGTGTCAGTGTGAGCATGAAAGCATGACAGCAGACAGCCTTCATATAGCAGAAACAGAGAAGGCTGCTTGGTATGGAACACTAAGACAGTAGATAGAGGCCAGAGGAGTAGCACTGAACAGCAGGGGAGTGTCAGGGAGACCTGATTTGAGCAACCATTCTGCCTGTGACTTTTAATGCATGACCTAGGCATACTGTGCCTCAGCTGTGTACATGTAAAATAAGAGCAATACTATTGCTGCAGCATTGATGTGAGACTTACATGAGATAACAAATCTAAGGTGCTTAGCATAGAGTCTGGTACTTACGTCATGTCAATTAACATTTATATCAAATAGCCCTTTTCCATCTTAGAATATTCCTGTCATTTTTGGTGCAAAATTAGGGAGTCTTAATGTTGTTGTCTGTCTACCTTGCTCATAATAATACTTTTCATACATTGAGGCAACTCAGACACTCTTTAGTGTTCTTATGAGAGACCATTTGGCCAGGAGCAGTGGCTCACACCTGTAATCCTAGCACTTTGGGAGGCAGAGGTGGGTAGATCACCTGAGGTCAAGAGTTCAAGACCAGCCTTGCCAATATGGTGAAACCCCATCTTTACTAAAAATACAAAAATTAGCTGGGCATGGTAGTGGGAACCCATAATCCCAGCTACTTGCAAGGCTGAAGCAAAAGAATCACTTGAACCAGGAGGCAGAGGTTGCAGTGAGCCAAGATTTGCCACTGCACTCCAGACTGGGCAACAAGAGTGAGACTCCATAAAAAAAAAAAAAAAAAAGAAAGAAAGAAAGGAAAAGAACCATTTGGAGAGTGTTGGCACAAGATGGTCCCAAACTACCCTCCTTGGCTACTCTCCACTGCTGCCCTATTCATAGCACCTCTCCACACAGGCTTTTTCTCCTCTCCATGCCATTGTTTCTGCTGTCTAGAGCACCATTCCTCCTGCTTTTCACCCTAAAATTCTTTCTAAAGAAAGTTTGTTCTATGTTCAAGACCTATCGTGAGCACCAAATATGACAAGAATATTCTAAGATGGAAAAGGGCAATTTGATATAAATGTTGATATGATGTATACATCCGAACATGTAAAGGCTTCAGAACATTACATATGTCCATGCAGAGCTCATACGTTTGGGTATACTGTAATAGAGGAAAGTTCTTGGATGCACAAATTTTACCTTTAACTTGGAGATGACTAAAGGGAGCTCTTCTTTTAGGGATGTCTTTATGGTTTCCTCTCAAAATGACACCAGGATGCTTCTGTGGTTTTCTGGCCACAAAGGAGCCCCAGTTAGCTATTCTGCAACTCTCAAAGGTGTAGCCAAGATTGACTAATACAAGGGTCCACCTTTGGCCATCATCATCAGCTCCTCTTGGGAGGAGCTCTTCACCAGGTAATCTAACTCGACCATTAATCAAGGCTCCTGTCCTGCCTTTATCATCATAGAGTACCTGCAGGCTTTACACTATTGACAGGACAGTAGTTTGCTTTTAACCTGTTATTTTCTTGGCAGGATGCACACCTGTTCTATTCCTTTTGCCCTGTTAGATTGGCATTAACCCTTAGGCTCTTCGGCAGTTGATGCCTATACCCAAGGGATTGTTGGCTTTGGCCATCTCTCTTATTCTGTGGACATCTTTGTGCCTATGTAAATACATATACACACTGACACAAAGCTTTTGGTTGATATTTTCTACACTTTAGCATTGGTCACAGAAGAATGGATAAAATAGAAGCCTGTAAAAATTAATATTTTATACCTTCTTATGACATGCAACATATTTTTCCTTGAACTATAACTTTTTGGAGGAAATATTCACTTTACAAACCCCAACTAGACTGGAAAACCCTGGAGAGCACTGCGTCTTACTCATCTTTGAATTCCTATTGGCACTCCGTTAACATTTGTAACACTGAATTGGTGGTTGTCAAACTTTAGTGATGGGTTTTGTGACCACTACGGTCACTTTACAGATGATTTGGCTTCAAGATGATCCCGAAGCCCCCAGCTTGAGGCGCCTGCTAGTCACCTGTTGGTGTGACCTCACACGTGTCAGTTGATCTCTCTATATTCTAGAATCTCTGTAATAGGAATAAGACCCCTGGACTTAAAGAAGAAAGAAAGGACATTTAACATTTTTGTAGACAGAAATTGTTGAATGCCCCTGGAATCTCTTTGGGAGCTTTTGCCCGATGAGATGTTCGCGTTTAGAAACATAATTACTTTGTGGGAACCTCTCTGCCTTCTCTTTTCCCATTTGTTTCAGCATTATAACCACAGCAGCCTCTGTTTTCTGCACAGCAAGGGAGAAAAAGAAATGGGATAAAAGTCAATCTGAAAATATCTGGTGTTAAACAGAAGTGCAAAAAATATCTCTAAATGAAAGACAGATTGCATGTGTTTGCCTGAGAGAGCAGAAGTGAGTTAAGCTGAAGCAGAATGACAGAAATTTTTCTGGCTTTTCCTTCCCAAGAGCCGGATGGAACATGTGCATGAACTGACAGGAGATCCTAGCTCAGGGCTCAGCCCCATGGTACCAGAGAAGGCAGATTGTCAGGAGAAGGAAGGAGAAAAACCCTCTCAAACGAGGTAATCAATGAGCAAAATGGAGGGCTGAGAAACGTAAGGCAGCTCTGTGAGAATGCATTAAAAAACTGCAAGGTCAGAAGAGTCAGCAACAGATATCTACAGAGTGCCAGGTGCTTTTTGGTCCTGTCGAATTACATGTAAAGTCCTCAATACTGTTTGATTCTGACGCAGATGGTCAAGGAGAAAAACAGCCTCACTTTGCTATTTCCTTTCTTCTTTTATGCCTTATGACCTGCCTTCCTACTGCTGCTTGGAAAGAGATGTTCTGACTACTATGCCAGTTGCTTTTCATGTCTTGCAAGAGGGTTTCTCTTTAACCCAGATCTTGTTAACAATCCATTGGTTTAGAAGATAAAGGTCTCCTTGATTCAGTGTGAACTCTCAGCTAGCGTGGCCACAGTGGCAGTGGACTGCTAGGGCTGACCCAGTGTCACTGTGGGTTCTGCAGGGTTGGTAGCTTCCAAGCCATTGTTATATTCTAAATCCTGTAGAGTGGAGGCAGGCATGGAGGGCCAAACTTACACAAGGGTGCTGTATTGGTCCATTCTCACACTGCCATAAAGAACCACCTGAGACTGGATGATTTATGAATGGAAGACGTTTAATTGACTCACAGTTCCACAGGCCGTACAGCAGGCATGGCTGGGGAAGCCTCAGGAACTTACAATCGTGGCAGAAGTGAAGGGGAAGCCAGCTTGTCTTCACATGGCAGCAGGAGAGAGAGACCACAGAGGGAAGTGCTACACACTTTTAAACAACCAGATATTGTGAGAACTCACTATCACAAGAACAGCAAAGGAGAAATCCGCCCGATGAGCCAATCACCTTCCACCAGGCCCCTCTCCCAACATCAGGGATTACAATTCAACACGAGATTTGGGTGAGAGCATAGAACCAAACTATATCAAAGGCCAACAGACTTGGGGTGAATGGATTCCTTGAGCTCCAAGCATGGGAAGAGAGTGTCTCTGCACTTACTATGTAAATGATCAGAATAACTTAGTCTATCTTTCTCTCGTTGAGAATCCTTGATCCTGAATAATGCAGGATACTTCTTCAAGATACATTCGTGGGCCTTTAAATGTTAGTAGCCAACAGACTCTAGGAATTGTTGAATAACCTGGTGGTTGTGGGAGCAGTCTGGAATATGTGCATGAACTGATAGGAGATCCCAGCTCACAGCTCAGCCCCGTGGTACCAGGTTCTTATTTTGTATCCTCTTTAGAAAGGGAATGTGACCCAGGTTGTACAAGATGACTCACCAAGATCTGATTGTACGTCATGAAGGACCCAGTTTGACACCTCTGAAGAACAAGGCTCTTCAAATGCTGAAGTGCTTTCTGAGGATATATATTGTCCATAAAGATTTAAAAGTTCATTATTCATTCATCTGCATGCTACTTCTTAATGCTTACAGGGTTCTCTTATAGGCTGCCCTTCAGGTCTTTCATGGTCCAGGAGGTCAGAATCAACAGCTCCAGAGAGTAACCCCAGAAGGTCACTGCTTTGACACCCCTATAATAATCACAGAGATTGAAAGCTCCCTTATTTTCTGTTTCATAGTGAAGTGGGTCCTATTGAGTGAAGGAGAAGATGGGATGAACCTGAGCCATAGGCTGCTGGGAGAGGTCTGTCCTCTGAGCTGCGCTAGGTATAGGGAGTAAGTCCATTTGTCCATAATGTTAAGGAACATGGTGCAGATACTCTGGGGAAAGAGATCTTCTGACTGCTGTGCTAGTTGCTTTCCATGACGTGCAAGACGGTTTCTCTTTAACCCAGATCTTGTTAACAACCCATGCTAGGTGATGTATTGATTATGCCATTTGGGCTGTTCTATCTTAGGAAAACCCCAAAACCTATTTTCTAATCACACCCATATTGATACTTTTCAAAGAAGCTGAAGTGCCTGATATTCACGATGGAGATAGAGGACTGGTGTCTTTTTCTAAAAGAGGATCTGGGCAAACAGGGAAGCTCCCCGTGCTCCCTGGCTCTGGGGCTCACCATAACTGTAATCCAAGTTTCACATCATCTGCTTCTCTTTAGCTGGGAAGTGGGGCACCAACACCTTCTTTTGGAAGCCCAAATCAGAACAGACCCCCAAACTAGTTTCCATGCTGAGAACTTCTGGGTCTTTCCTTCTTCACCCAACGGCATTGGCATGTGATATGTATATATATGCAATATACGTGTGTGTTTGTGTGTGTGTGTGTGTATGCCATCGAGTGAAAGCATTTATGTTTGTTTTTCAGAAAAGTCCTCAGATGATGTTAGGCTGGGCATGGTGGCTTGTGCCTGTAATCCCAGCACTTTAGGAGGCCAAAGTGGGCAGATCACTTGAGGTCAGGAGTTCGAGACCAGCCTGGCCAACATAGTGAAATCCCGTCTCCATTAAAAATACAAAAATCAGTGTGGTGCATGCCTGTAATCACAGCTACTCTGGAGGCTGAGGCAGGAGAATAGCTTGAACCTGGGAGATGGCGGTTGCAGTGAGCCAAGATCACACCACTGCACTCCAGCCTGGGTGACAGAGTGAAACCCTATCTCAAAAAAAGAAAAGAAACATCCTCAGATGATTCTGATGGGCGGCCAGGTTTGGAAAACGCTGTTTTGTATCACTGTCTTTTTCTTAGGAATTTCCAGGAGAAAAAGTCTGAGCAGTGCGGATTTGGCAAAAATTGTCACAGTGCTCAGGAGCCTGTATTTGTAATGCTGTCGTAATAGTTCTGCCAGTAAACAAATAAATGTCATAACTGAGAGCATTCGTTACTGTAGGTAGGTCAGAAAATTACTTTTTACTTTAATAGGAGTGACCTGTGGCTGTCGAAGTAACGTGGGGGCAGTAAGTAATATCTGATTACAGGCTCCCTAAGCAAATGAGGCCGGGATGTTTTTCTGCTTGTGGCAAATACAACTCGTTATTTCATAGAGGTCATGGAAAATGAAACTCCTTCAGGGTTTTAACATGGACAACAGAATACTATTCTGGAAGTGAATTAAATTAGAATTAAATTGAATTTTATGCAGGTTAACTCAGGGAGCTATGCTCCACATTTGCAGCTCTTAGGATGATAGACCTGAATGAAACACCAAATCGAATAAGACACAAGTTTCAAAGTGAAACATTTGGGTAACCTCTTCTTTTGTCTACATGGCTTTAAACAACTGCCTTGACTATTTTGTCTTCCATTTGTCCCTTTCCTTCACTTAACTGATGGATGTGATTTGCTGAGTTGGCCGATGAGGTTCTGTTTCTATGGAATATAGTTATGTGTTGTCAGGCATATGGAGAACATAAAACCTTAGCTTAGTGGCAATAAACACATTCTTTTAAATCATTTCATTTGAAATATTGGCTAATTATGCTGCTGCTTATAGGTAATTTTTATGATTTTTATATAGCAGTCTTACCGCTGTGAAATCTTGACAATTTTAGTCCTTCATTTTTGAAATTTTCACTTAGATGCTTGACTAAGTGAAAACAATACAAAGCAATAAATAAAAAATAAAGATTTGGTGAGTCTGCATGTGAACGTCGATAACGTAGGTGTCACAAGGTCAATCTTTTTCTTTTTCTCTGGGGGCACTTTGCTTTACCTCTGACAGTATACTGCAGTGATGGTATTGGAGTACAATTGTTTGTCTACATCTGTCCCGTTCACTATATCTGGTATTTCCTATAGGTCACGAGTCTGTCTTATCTCTGAATGTCTAGTCCTCACATCATCCCTGGCTTGAAATAAGTGTGCTGTTAGTTAACATGTGTGGCAATTAATGAATAATCATAGTTTTGGGTTTTGTCTGTGCTGAGCTACCAGATTAACTGTTTTGACTGAACCAGCTGACTAGAAAATTTAGTCAAATCGCTGGCTTTTCTCCAAAAAGATCACTTGCATAATACTGCTGATATTTGTATAGCAGTTTATTTTCTCAAAGTAGTTTCTGTCCCAGGATAGAAGTCACATTGACAGTTGTATTTCATTCTCTCAAAAGCATAGAAGATGGAATCACTAGTCTTATCTTAGAAGTGGGAAAGCAAATGAAGACAGCTTAAGCAAGATCATAGCCAGGTATGAGCAGAGCTGTTGGGATAGGTCTGTTGCTTTCCCGTTAAAATCCCAAGCCTCGGTATACTCTCCTTTCCTCAGGGTACCCTCCCCCTTTCCATACCTCCTTTCCTTACCCCGGGGAGTGCGAGTGGACGTTAAGAGGATGTGCTGGAGGCAGGCCGAATACCATTTTACATTCTAAGGACCTCTGAACGTGCAGTGAGTTTTCTCCTAGTTCTCCTAGGAATTGGATTGAGGGCCAGGCCTAGAGGAACATAGTAGTGATGTGGAGGGTTTCCTTCACTTTTTTTTTGAGGAGCCAGTGTTTCTAAGCCCAGAACATTTACCTGTCTGATTCCTCAACTGCTACCCAGCAGGCCCAGGAACACCTGCTCTGCACGATTTATGAAATCCCTGCTGGGTGACAGCGCATTAGGTATCTTCTTCTGTGCATGGGCCTTCGGTTTTCCCTGAAAGACTGAATTGAAGCCTCAAAATCACAAGATCGGTTCTGTTCTCGTCATCTTAAAGTACCAGGCACACCTCTGTGCCTGAGAAGATTGTGTTGGCCCACCTGTTTCTGTTCTCTAATAGGCTGTGATACATTTTACTTATTTTTCTCTTTTTACTTATAAATTAAAAAAAGAATTCAGATGATTTGCATACATTTTAAAAAAACCCAAACAGCCCAAAATGAACAGTGAGAAGCATAAAGTAAAGAGTGATCTCCCATCCCTAGTTTCCTAGCTTATCCCAGGATAAACACTGTTACCAATCTGCTTTTGCATCATTCCAGATACATGTATGATATATATGAGTCCTTATATACACGTACCCACATACACACACATAAACAAACCTTTTAAATCAGAACAGAAATTGTGGCATAATACATATAGTACTTTAGACTTTATAATTTTAGTTTTGAGCTGTTGCGTTGGAGACTGTCCAATAGACATTCTTGTGGGTTCTCCACTTCCCCCTCTTTTATTTTTTTATTTTTATTTTTTTTGAGACAGAGTCTCACTCCATCACCAGGCACCAGGCTGGAGTGCAGTGGTGTGACCTCGGCTCACTGCAACCTCTGCCTCCTGGATTCAAGCGATTCTTCCGCCTCAGCCTCCCGAGTAGGTGGGACTACAGGCCTGTGCCACCACACCCAGCTATTTTTTTTGTATTTTTAGTAAAGACGGGGTTTCACCATGTTGGCCAGGATGGTCTCGATCTCTTGACCTCATGATCCACCTGCCTCGGCCTCCCAAAGTGCTGGGATTACAGGCGTTCCCCCTCTTTTAAAAGCCTCATAGAATTCCATCGTGTGGATCTATGATAATGTTTATTGAACCTATTTTGATGGACTTTCAGGTTGTTTCCAGTCATTTCCTTCTTTAAATAAAGCTCCATGATTATTTTGGGGCATTCTTGGGACAGCATTTATAGAATAAATTCTAGAAGTAGAGTTGTACAGTTGAAGTCATGGCATTTAAAATTTTGATGGTTATTCCAGATTACCCTCCCAAAAGGTTGTTCAATTTATACTTCCACCCACAGCATATGACAGCCTATTTTACTATCCATTTGCCAACAATATGTTAGAAAATATTTTTGTCTTTGCTACCTAATACCCTTGTATTTGAAGGGTATAATGCTTGGAAATTGATTTTATCATAAATTCTCTTCTGTTCTCCCCCACAACTTCTCCATTTTTTCCAGGTACAGAGCTTAAGTTTATAGATTTGAGGAGTAATTCCTTCTTCCTTTTAAATAGGCATAGGGTTTTGTTTAATATCTCAGACTTCCCTGTTCCTCTATTTATTACTGATCATTACTTTAACCTATTCTTTTAGGATCCTGGGGTGCAAGTCTTCAGTGCCGGAGGCTTTCAAGGTGTTGAGTAAATAAGAAATGGCAGCAAACATTTCTTGTTAGCAAGGGAGAGAATAAAAGGCATGTCACTCAGGTTTTCTGGGTGCAACTTTGGTTCAATTATCTTCAGATGTTTAAAATAAAGGCTGTTTCCAGACCATTTCAAAGAACGGCAGGGCAACCTGCTGAGACCTGTGTGAAATGAACACCCTGTTACAACTAATTAGTGTTACTGTTTTCCTTGCAGTTGGGGGTGAGAGGAAATATATGAAGGGTGTTTATCTCTTCCTGTAGTAGGAAAGAATTGGAACCACTGGAAAAGCCTGGAGGGGGACCCAAACCGTGACTCCAGCTGGCTATTCCCACCTTTCTCCAGAGTCACTGCAAGCAGATATGAGCCATGTGGCTGATTTGACCCAGTGCATATGCCTTCTTTGACCATGCACAGCCTTTAGGCTGTTTTTACAAGAGGCCTGAGACAAATAGCCCATTCAATTAAATTTGACAACTATTTATTAAACACTTACAATATGTAGATGAGTAAGGAATAGTCCCTGCCCTAAGAACTTTACAATCTAGGCATAAAGGATAATTGAGTAGATGTTTGGAGCACCTGGAAGTTTTCAAGGAGGATAATGGTTATGAGCTTAGGCTGGTTTTGAATTGTGACTCTATTCCTCACTATCTCTGAAAACATGGGCAAGTTGTTTAATTTCTCTTGACCTCCATTTACTTATTTATAAAGGTTTTGTCATAAGGATTACATAAAGTCATCTACAATTAGTGATCTATTAATGTCAGTAACCGTTATGTAATGAGGGCTATGTCTTAGGAAGATTCATGTCACAGTTGCAAATGAGATGCTAAAGGATGGAATGGGGAAAGATAAGAAATGGGGAGATCCAAGTAGTCAGGATGGGTTTAGCCTCACGGCAGTGGCAAACAAACCCTGAAGTCTTAGTGGCTTAATATATACAAGTTTATTTCTTGTGCCTTAAAACCCTGGTGGCAAACAACCATTTAGTTTGCTCCTGATTCTGTGGGTCAGGTATTCAGGGCACAGCACGATGGTTCATCTTTGCTCCATGATATGTGGGGCATCGGCTGGGGCAGCTCAAATGGCTGGCTGAGATGGCCTAATAGTGGATGTATGTCTGTAGTCTCCATTTTGGCTGTCGGATGATCTCCTCTGTTCTCCATGTGGCTTCTCTTTGTTGCTCGCTTGGGCTTCCTCACTGCATGTCAGCCGGATTCTAAGAGCATGTGTTCTAAGAGGACAGGCTCCAGTGTGCAAATAGGGATCAACCCTTGCATCAGCTTACAAAAGTCCACTTGGATAAAGCAGGTCATGTTACTAAACTCAGTGCGGGAGGAGACTACAAAGGTACAAACTGATTGCAGAAGTAGAGTTCATTGATTGAGACTCACTGATGTAATAGTCTATAACAACAGGAGAAGTCTGGACATCTTCCAGCATGACTTTCTTCTGAGTGGTGACTCGGGGACCCAGTCTGCTTTCATTTTGTAGTTCCACCATCTCAACGCATGGCTTTCAACATTGCCATGGCAAGGGAAGAGTGTTACACTGGGGCCTTAGCCTGTAAGTTAACTATGTCAGAGTTCTTTGGGCAAAACTAATCATAGCCCTGTCTAAGTACCGAGGACCTTAGCAATGTAGTGTGATGCTCAGGAGAGGGAAAAATGTCAGAATGAAACTAGAAAACCTTTCTACTGTCACTAGGGAAGATGCCTGTGGCAGTCCAGGTAAGCAGTAATGCAAGTCTGAAATAAAGTGTTTAGGAAGACTTTATAAAGAAGAGGATGATTCAATGACAGAGCCCTTCAAATACATGATTAGCAATAGTTTTGATAAAATAATGTCTTAAATCAACTTTTTGTTGTATTTTTTAACCTCATAAAAACACACGTTTTCTTCATTTCTGTGAGTTGATATTATACTGTGATTTTGCTCTAAGGATGTGAGGTCTCGTCATGGATTATTTTATTTACTTAGACATATATTCCCTATTCTTCTTTTTCAACATGCATATATTAGGCTTTACAGCATAAAGGTTAAAAAAATTTTCAGAGATTAGACAATTTAATGCAATTTAATGATAAACCTGAATGATAAACTTTTTTTTTTTTGAGACATAGTCTCTCTCTGTCACCACACTGGAGTGCAGTGGCGTAATCTTGGCTTACTGCAACCACTGCCTCCCAGGTTCAAGTGATTCTCCTGCCTCTGCCTCCTGAGTAGCTGGGACTACAGGCGCCCACCACCACGCCCAGTTAATGTTTGTATTTTTAGTAGAGATGGGGTTTCACCGTGTTGGCCATGACGGTCTCGATTTCTTGACCTTGTGATCTGCCTGCCTCAGCCTCCCAAAGTGCTGGGATTATAGCCATGAGCCACCACTCCTAACCTGAATGATAAACTTTTAAAAGTGACTTGTTTCTTATCTCCATTTTCTAAATATACCATCTTTCTGAAAAGCGGATTCCTTAGAAGTTTTGTTCTTCACTTTTTCCTGGAAAGTTTTAGTATTTTTGTTTTTGTTTTCGTTTTTTTTTTTGAGATGGAGTCTTGCTGTGTCACAAGGCTGGAGTGCAGTGGCACAATCTTGGTTCACTTCAACCTCTGCTTCCCGTGTTCAAGCAATTCCCCTGCCTCAGCCTCCTCAGTAACTGGAACTACAGGTGCCGTGCCACCATGCCCAGCTAATTTTTGTATTTTTAGTAGAGACGGGGTTTCACCATATTGGCCAGGATGGTCTCAATCTCCTGACCTTGTGATCCACCGACCTTGGCTTCCCAAAGTGCTGGGATTACAAACACGAGCCACTGCGCCCGGCTGAAAGTTTTGGTTTTAATGGAATTGAGGGGTTGTCATGAACTAGTTCTGCTTTTAAGATCTCTCCTACCAATTTGTAACTTAATTATGTAATAACCATTTCTAAATTAATACAGTTACCTGAATAGTCAGTGTTCATGATTGATATTTTTCCAAAGATCATCATTGGCATCGATTTTCTAGATTCCTATTGAAGTCTTCATTGTATAGCTGAAATAAACCAATAGGGCGAGGAAGCTGTGTAAAGGGGTAGAGAGAGTTCCTTAAATCCTAGAGGTTACACTTTATGTGGACATGAAAATTTAGCACTTGGTTTGGCCATTTTTGAGAGCACTTTGATGTAATGCACCAGTATTTCATAATTGATTGGAGGTAGTGAGGTGGCTCACTGAAGTTCATGAAGCCTTATCAGTTCTCCACTTGTCCATCTAGGATATTTTGAGGCTTTGGAACAAAGCATCATTGTCATTTAAACACAGAATGGAGTGCTGACGGTTGCTTTTGGCCACAGAGACAAGAGTAAGTAGGCTGTTTTACTTTTGGGAGAAGTGATGACAGTTACCCTTATCATCATCTGAATTGCCATTATGGACTGAGGAAATGTAGGTACCATTTGAGGTCATGTAGGCAACCAGAAGTTGAAGGCTGTTTTTAGGGTTTACCTAAAAAAGCTATAGTCAATTTTTTATTTATCTGATATTGGAACAAATTGTGAGCTTACATAGCCAAAAATTTTAGCAGCGCTGGTCTGTAATAATTGACCTTTATACAGTCTTCCTTAGTGTTCAACAAAAAATGAATGTGGCTTTTGTGTAACTCTGTCCTCATAGGAGAAAGAAATATTGTTGTCTAGGATTTGGGTTTAATGTACTAGATCTTTTGAAAAATTGGCATATCCTCATGATATAAATGTTAATCTTGGTTTACTTCTTATAGTTCATCTGAAAAAGCAGAAGTTGACTATAACTTAAAACGTTCTTCCATAAACATTCATATATTCAGTTGTAGGAGGTCCAAACCATTGTCATTTGCTTCACCATGAGTACCACAGTCTGTCTTGATTATGGGAGGGGGGGTCTTATCTCAGCACTTGGACTGTACATATCTTGAGGACAAGGATTGTACCTTTATCAATTTTGCATTCCCCTCAGAGCTTACCAGAGAGTCTCCCAGGTGGCCGGTAGTAAGGAGAGGTTCATGGAAGTGACTCAGCTTATAGTGGGAAAGAACAGGGTTAGGCATATGATACTCCCAGCTCTGCTACTACTAGATAGGAAATTTTGAGCAAATCACTTTTCTTCCCTAGGTGTCTGGATTCACATGTAAAATAAGGGGATGTAGTGAAATGAAACATCTGGTCCCTTTTTGGCCTCCATCATCATGCCTCTGCCTCAGAGAGTCAGAGGAAGGCCTAGGAACCTGAATATTACATAGTAATTGGGGCATTCTTCTGACATCTCCCTTCCCCCATGCACTTTGAGTAATGCTCCTTTTCCTCAGGGAAGATGGCTGCCTTTTCCGCAGCAGTACTTTGCAAACATTGGGACTGTAAATAGTACATGCTTAATTTCAGTGGAGAGAATGAACCACACTCTTATCATAGCAATAGTTGATTTACTTATTCAACAAACATGGTACTATGTGCTGGGAGGTACAAAGAGGAATAAACACCATTCTCTGTTCTTAAGAAGACAGATAACGTAATCAGACAAATGTAACACAGGGCGATGGGTGTCTCTGCAGAATATGGACAGAGTATGGAGCACAGAGCCAGAGTTAGGAAGGGGGAGCCAGGAAATCATTTTCAGTCTCTCAATTCCCGCCAGGTTTCCTACAGCAGGGCCTGGATGAAAGAGGACCTTGTATAAATTCCCAGTCCTTGGGGGCCACCACTCTCCTGCGGTCCCTACAGCACAGCACAACTGCCACCCCCTTCTTTTGCTCCCCAGCCTTTCCTGCTACTGCTGCTGCCTGAAGATCTCTGGCCATGGCTGCCCAGTGTCGATGACAGCAGCAGTAACAAATTGCTCCTCCCTCACACCGAAAGGATGGGTTGGGCCAAGTCCAGGATGATTAAATTGCACTTTGAGCCACTGCTGTGTTGACCAGACCTCGGCTCTGCCCTCCCTCCTCCCTTCAAAGCAACAACTAGCGAACACTGGGGGTGATTGAGTCAGAGTGGCCGCTTGTCCCTATTTCCTCACACTGGCTGGACTTTCCAACAGGAAGCCCTGATCCAGAGGAAGACTCTGCCGGCTCACTCAATAGCCTGCCTGGGAGGCTGTGTCATCTCCTATAAATTAAACCTTGCGCTTCCTATCTTGGCAGGCCTTCCCTGCAGCCTGTCCTCTCATTCTCCAGTTTGGCCTCCTGGTCACCCAATTGTGTTGTGTAAACTCTGGTATGTTTTAGAACTGGCCCTCTCTTCTGTGGTCCTGGGAATCTGGCAGCTATGGATGTCAAAGCCTGGAGAAGCTCAGTCACTGAGTCTGGCCACCCATTCGCCTCAAAGGTTAGATGAAGATGCAAGGGCAGTGAAGAGCTGCAGGTGTTTTCTAGGTCCGATTTGATCCAGTTGTTTCCATTCAGCTGCAAAAATGCATGGGGTTTTGGAAACTAGAGCTTCCTGGTGTGAATCAGATGAAACCTGAACTGGGCGGAAGGTGGCAAGTTTTCCAGTGCAAGCCTAGCGGGTGTACTTGGGTGGAAAGTCACGTCAGGCCCATAAACACAGCAAGATGAAGAGGCTGCCAAAAGCAGAGGCAGAAATAATCAGGGGGTCCCCATCCCACCTCACATAAACCACAGGATTCTGCCAGGCTCAGGGGGTGTCCCCATCCCACCTCACATAAACTACAGGATTCTGCCAGGCTGCCTTGCTCTGCCTTTCCTTTTTCTCTTCTTGTTTTTTTTTCTCTTTCTCTTCAAGTTTTGTTTTGCTCCAGGGATTCTTCAGCTAGCCCTGCAGTTGTCTTGCCAATCTCTAAATTGCTGGGCCTTTTCTTGGAGTGCAGGAGAGATTCAGAGAAGTTGGTCTCGGTCTAGGGCTTCCCTCTGGGAAGTCATAGGAAACATGCCTCTCTGTTCCACCCCAAGGTAATATATTCCAGGTGTCTGTATAAGGAGGAGAAATTGTCTCCTAACTAGTTGTAATCAGAGCATCTTTGGATGTACTGAATTTATTGCAGACATTTGTGCTTATTTTGATTTTGAAGTCAGATTTCATCTCTTTCTTGTTCGGTCTATGTATAATAATTCCCTTGCTCCCTAAACTGAGTTCATTCACTAATTAACAATGATGAGTTAGGGGGTTGGAGTAGGACCAACACTGTTCTGGAGAATAAAGCTCTATATTTTTCTAGTGCTTCAGAGTGTTAAGGTGGTTTTAGGGAAAATACAATAGTAATGAAACAGGTGCTGTGTGACAGTAACTCCAGGGAAAGGTCAGTTCAGCTTGGCAGGACTGGTGTGTTTTTTTCCAGCTACAGAGACTGGAGCCCCTGCAGTGCTGACAGAGGTTAGGTACTGGAAATATGAAAGACCATCATCTCTCAGGCCCAAGACACCTTGTACATTTCATGTTCGGATGCAGAAGCCTTGAACACCTGGCAGAACACAGCTGTCTGCCTTCCAAAGGAGAGCTGATGGTCTCTCTCGCAGATGTCTATAAATAAATAAATACTCTTATTTGCCTGAAGGCTTTCTGGCATGGGTCAGAGTGTATCCTCCATGGCCCAGCGTTTATAGTTAGGAGGATTCAGTGAGGTAATGTGGGAAGTATGTAGCACAGTTCGTGGCGCAGAGGAGGCCTTAATTGTTGACCTTTCCCACTGTATTCCACATTCCCTTTTTTCCTTTATTCTTAATTTCTACCTTCTCCCACAAGGAATGTTACCAGAGCATACATTTAACTTCACACACACACACACACACACACACACACACACACACACGTGCGAGCACATGCACACACACACACATACACACACACAATATACATATATATTATTATTATTATCCTTCTGGTGACCAGTAAGGAATTTTCTCCCCAAATTAAAGAGCCTCCCTATTAATTAGTATTTATGATACTGGAACACTAAGGGTGGTCTTCTACCCATTCTTTATCAATCTTCCTTCTCATTTACTATTCCAGCCTCTGTCTTTGCTCCTTCTAGGTTGAGACAGCTATTTAATATTTTTCTTCTTTTGAACCAGGCCATCAGAGAGCAGAGCAGGTAGTGACCAGATAGAGTCAGTAGGAATTGGTGAGCATCTCAATCTGCCTGATAAGGTAAGACTGCATTTCACATTGGTGAAATGCACCACTGTGAAATGCAGTCCCAGGAACTACGAGGATTTAGCTACTTCTCTGAGAGGTGGGAGGTAGGGCTGGTGAGAATGTGGAAGGATATTGTGGTGGGAATGGAGTTCTAGACTGTATTTGCCAGGGTAGGGCCAGGACTAGGGTGAGGCAAAAATTATATCACTAATCCAGATAAATAATATTTAGTGTGGTATTTTAAAAATTCAAAATTAATGTAAAAAATGTATGTTGAACTAAACATTAAAATATTGGAGTGATACTGGAACCCTGAAGCAAAAGGAAAAATCAGGAATACTGATCCTGTCTGTTTTAGTCTATTCAGGTTGCCATAGCAAAATATCATAGACGGGGAGCTTAAACAATTGAAATTTATTTCCCACTGCTCTGGAGGCTAAAGTCCCAGGTCAAGGTACAGCAGGGTTGGGCCCTGGTGAGAGCTCTCTTCCTGATTTGCAGATGGTCATTCACATCGTAGAGAGAACAAACTCTCTGGTGCCTCTTATTATAAGAGAGGGGGAATTGATCCCATTGGACCAAGCCCTACCCTTATGACTTCATCGAATCCTAATTACCTCCCCAAAAGTCCCGTCTCCAAAAACTGCTGCATCGGAGGTTAGGGTTTTGACATATGAATTTTGCGGGGACACAAACATGCAGTCCATAGCACTATCTTTATTTTATCAAATATTTTGATAATTTTATTCATCCCCAATTTTTGCATTAATTTTAATTTTTAAAAATATTGCATTGAGGCTGGGCATGGGGGTTCATGCCTATAATCCTAGCACTTTGGGAGGCTGAGATGGGTGGATCACTTGAGGTCGGGAGTTTGAGACCAGCCTGACCAACATGGAGAAACCACGTACCTACTGAAAATACAAAATTAGCAAGGCGTGGTGGCACATGCCTATAATCCCAGCTACTCAGGAGGCTGACGCAGGAGAATTGCCTGAACCCAGGAGGCGGAGGTTGTGGTGAGCAGAGATTGCGCCATTGCACTTCAGCCTGGGCAACAAGAGTGAAACTCTGTCTGAAATATTATTTATCTTGACGGATTTTTTTGGTGCTCCCTCAAATTTTTCACTCCAGGCTAGTGCCTTGCCCACCTCACTCCAGTCATGGCCCTGCCCTAGAGAAACCGAAACTCCTGGATTTGGGGTAGAGCAGTGGGACAAGGCATTACTCTAAGTTAAAGGAGCAGGGTCTGACCCTCATTGGATTGGTCCAACTCTGGCTAAATTCTTCATTTCCTTCTTCTTCTTTGATTATTATCAAGTGCGTGGTTGTGTTTTCAATGTTCAGTTATTTTCATTGTTCCACAATAGTTTGAATTTTACCCAATATTACAATAATTGGTTAAATATAACATTCAGTAGCCAAGCATGATTTTCTGAATTTCTCATAGGAGTGGAGGTAGGCAGGAACTAGAGAACCCATTTGGAACCTGCAGCTTTGTTAGCCTGAAGGTTCTTTTGTTATGACTTCCGTAATCTTGAAGTGTCAATGGATCTAATATATTTTTTTGAAGACTATGAATATCTTTCAGCTCTCTGATGATGTGGTTATTTTTTCAAATTTGTTGGGATGATTTTCCAAAATGATGAAATATTCTTTAACTTTTAATTCTAATGTAATTTTATGTTTACAGACAGTAACTATTACAAGGAGCTCCTGCCAGTATACTCTTTACACAGTTTCACAGATTGTTTATATTTTGCTCTATTTGCCATCTGTGTGTGTTTGTGTATAAACCTTTATACACAAATACCTAATTTTTTTTTCTGAACTATTTGTTAGTGAATTGGACACTCATGCATTGATGCAGTCTGTTATTTAACCCAGTTGGTATTTATTTACCATTTGTCCTAATATCCATTACTAGTATTCTTTCTTTCCTAATTTAAGCTCCGATTCAAGTCTTAGTCTGTTCAGACTGCTATAAAAAATACCATGAACTGAGTAGCTTGTAAACAGACGTTTGTTTCTAATAGTTCTGGATGCTGGGAAGTCCAAGATCAAGGTGCTAGAAGATGTGTCTGGTGAGGGCCTGCTTCCTGATTCATAGATAGCACCTTCTAGCTGTGTCCCCATGTTGTGGAAGGGTCAGGACCACTTTCCGGGGCCTCTTTTATAAGGGGCACTAATCCTGTTCATTAGAGATGTGAGGAGGTGATGAATGGAGAAGCCAGGCATGACCCACAGCTCATAACCATTAGGAGGAGAGGTCTTTGAAGACCTAGGATAGACTCTGTGCTCATTACCTTGCCTGGAAGTGTGAAGTATTTGGTAGATGATCTTTTATACCTGAACTATAAATCTCCATAAGACACATGTAGGGAAGAGTGGGATATTGTAACTAATCCTTGGATCTTACTAAATTTCTGGACACAGGCATTCCACGAAGCCTAGAATATGGTCAGGGAATTGAAACAGAAGAGAATGACCTCATGTAATTTTCTGCCTTTTTACACTTTCTAATGGCGCTAGAGCAGGGAGTTCTTACTCTTTTTGTAAAATTGCTCTGAGAGCGCTTCTTCTAGACTCTAGTAGAAAAAGTCTTGCCCAGCAGAAAAGCATGCCAGGGTTTTTTCCTGGCTGAACAGTTTTATATTTCCACACTGTCTACACACTAGAATGTAAGTGCCTTGGGAGCAGGGCCCTGAATTATTCTTATTAGCATCCGCCATTGTATGTGCTTAGTAATTATTCATTGATTGATTGGTTTTCTGGAACAACCCCAACTGCTTTGGGATATGTAAGATGGGAGATACAGTGAGATGTTGACTTGTGTAAGTAAGAAGTTTTTCTGTGTTAGCTTAATCTTATAACCCTGGGTGGTTCTGTAGTTTTCCTTGTACAAGCAAAATCACTAAAGCAGTTTGAGAGTTCACTTTTCCTCAGAAACTTTTTAAAAAAATCACATTGTTCATACTTAAAAGCCAGATAGCCTTTTAAAGGAAGGAAGCTTCTGTATATTTAAAAGCCCATTTCAGAGAAAAGTAAAGGGAGGCCTTCCTGGCAACCCTAAAGTGATATCGTGTAGGTGACTTCTATGCCACCCAGGAAGAGGGATTCTGGAAAGGTGGTTTACATTCTTCATACTCCCTTCGTGGGTCTCACTCTTGGGCCTGATAAAGCCTGAAGCTTGATATATTGTAATTCTTCCGGCCAAGGAAGACTCTTCCCTCTTTATCATGGGGATAGGCTCTGGAGGAACTTGAGGGATATGCTGAAGAAGGGCCTATAAGATCATGCAGTGCTTCCAGCTGGGATGCCTGTGTGCATCAGTCGTAGAAACCAACAGTTGGATTAGGGAAGTCCCCCAACCTAAAATGAATATCTGTTTGAGTTATTCATCCCAGAAATATTTCCTATCTTTGAGATTTGCTGGTAGGCCATTCTTGCCTTAAGTTAAAGGGTCAGATTTTCCCGTAAGCGCTTGAGCTCCCTTGCTATTTTGGGAAATCATCTCTCCACACACACATGCTTAATCAGGAGCTGGAGCATAGTGAACTTCATTGACTTTGGCCTGTGCCTGAATTAGGATCTCTTCCTTGGCCAAGTGAATGCTCTTGATGAGTTTGCCTCCTTCTATGATCATGCTGTAGGGCTTTTGATTAGACATTGTTGTATGTAATCCACCTTCAAGTAGACAGGCATTCCTCCAAGTAAGGATAAGGTCTGGCTCATGGTGACTCTGCTCCTGGGATCTCCTGGGGACAGGCTGGTGCTTTTAGAACTGCCTTGTGCCTTGATCTTAATTTATCTGTTGTATTCAATATCACTGGAAGCCAGGAAAAGGCCAAATACCTGACCTCTGTTCCAGGGCTGTGATATTGCACCCACTCCAAGCTTCCTTTGATCCTTGCTTTGCCCAGCCAAACAGGGAAACTCCTTAGTGTTCTTGGTCTCCAGAGGTCCATCTGACTGTTGATTTGTGACGTTTGGTCTTCCTATTACAGTTTTATTTGATTACATGTTGGGGAAGAAGAAGGCTTTGACAGCCCACTGGAAAGTGGCTATTGAGAATCATGCTCTTCCACGTGTCCACGTGAAGACCTGTGTTTCTCCCGTGACCACCTGACTGTCATGTGACAATTCTTGAGGGATAGAACCTTGGCTTTATTTGGTCTGGTCTGATTATAAGAACTTAGAAGGGTAGGCAAAGGGCACTATAGATAGCTTACAATATTCCCGTTAAGTTCACTCCCTTTCCAAATAAAGACAACTCCTCGACTGTTCATTTCAGACTGTTTATTAAAACGAATTCAGATCTGCTGAAATAATGTCTACCTTTGTAGGGGGCAAACGACTATTCAAAAGACTATTCAAAAATGTTGTGTCGTGAAGAGAACTGTTGAGTTCCTTGAGAGTGGAAACCAATAAACTTAAACAAAAAATTTGGAACGACGCTGTGTATAAACTGTTGGTGCTGGGTTAGGAAGACATGGGTTTCAGATAATTCCCATATGTGTAACAAACATATTACAGGCACATGGCCTTCCTCATCTCACTTCCGTTCCCACCCATCTGAAATATTATTGTGTGAGCTGTGAAATAATGAAACTTCCCTTTAAAGTGTGTTCTATAATTGGAATTTTGAGGAAGTCTTTCTTACCTTTCTTTCTAAGTGGAGTGAGGCTCTGAGGGTCCCAAGGCCCAGAGTGGGAGGGTGGGAATGAGTAAAACAGTGGAGATCCCCTGTTTCTCTTGGGGATGTGGAACAGTTCCAATTTGCCAAGATTGTATCTATCTCTTCTTATTTGTGTATTATATTTTGTATTTGTACTATATGTTGTATTTTACGTTTGGTTGACTGACTAAATCAGGTGTTATAAGGGTTAAAATAAAAAAGGGAATTTAGGATAAATTAAATTCCAGTGACTCATTTATGAGGGTTAGGTTCGGAGGACAACAAAAAAAAATAGTCATTAGTCTGAAAAACTACCAGTGACCTTAATTAATTTAGTCACAAAAGCAAATCTTAAATAGAATATTGTTAGCTAGCCATAGCTTTTTTTTTTTTTTTCTTTTCCCAGAAACTACTTTTTGGCAACATGGAAAAATGTCAGTATTGAGTTTATATATCTAAAAAACACGAAGCGCCTCTCTTTCCTCAAGCCAGCTTTTCCTGCTTTTATTTTGCGTTAAGAGGCTTGGTCTAAATATGGGATACACCATTTCTTCAAGTGCTAAAGGTCCTTGGCTGATGACAGTTTTTCCTGGTGGTTTCCTGTGCTTCATTTTCCGAGATAGCAGAATTTCAAGTAAAATAAACACTTGATTTCTGTCTCTTGTGGTTCCTAGTGTAGTTTTTTTGGCCAAGGAAAAAGTCCTTGTTAGCTTTCTGAGCCAAAAAGTCACTACTGTTCTACTGGTCAAATCGATTCTGGCTAGCCCACTTGGGAAGTTCAGTCATACTTTATGCGAGTGCCTAGTCTGGGCATATGTAGGTGTTTAGGGCTATGTTAGGGTAGATTGCCCAAGAGAGGGAAGGATTAGACATCGGGAACGGATGGTTGGCCCAGGATTGTAAAATGCCTTATAAAAAAAATGGGTGTAAGACTATTGACACTGAGGTAGATGAGAACCCACACTTGAAATAATTGAGAATTTAGAGTCTTGCTTTGAATCTGAAGACATGGTTGGTTTTAAGGACAGAAAATTATTTTTTTTTCTAAAGTTTCATTTCTATATTATTGACCCTGGAAGAATGTGAGGGTTGGGGTGCCAACTCCCTGTGTAGCCAAAAATCTCTATATGACTTTTGATTTTCCCAAAACTTAACTGCTATAGCCTGTTGTTGACTGGAAGCCTTACCCATAACATAAACAACTTATGAACACATATTTTGTGTGAGTATTATATGCTATATTCTTACAATAAGGTAAGCTAGAGAAAAGAAAGTGTTAAGAAAATCACATGGAAGAAAAAATACATGTACTGTACATTAAGTGGCAGTGGATCATCAAGGGTCTTCATCCTTATTGTCTTCACGTTGAGGAGCTAAAGAGGAGGAGGAAGAGGAGGGTTGGTTTTACTGTCTCAGGGATGGTGAAGGCAAAAGAAGATCTACGTGTAAGTGGACCTGCACAATTCAAACCCTTGGTGTTCAAGGGTCAAGTGTACTTATATCATCTTCCACTGCAGCCCTACATTCCTGCAAGCTGAAGGCACTGTTAGAGAGTCACATTCAGATTTTTAATACTGGCAGGAACAAGGCCCTCCCACCCTTGCCCAGGGATGCCACAGAGAAGAGACATAACCTTGTTGGGGCTTTAGCTGTAGAGAAGCAGTAAGGCCCACGTGGTCTAGGGCACTAACATCAAGTGGGTGACCTTTCGAGTGTGTGGTGCGAATTGGCAGATATGGGAGCAAGCAATTTTGGCCCAGGTTAATGGTGACCTTTAGGTTTTGCCACCTGGTATCAGGAACAATGGGATGTTGCAACTAAGGGCACAAGGCAAAGTGGTAAAAGGCACCTATGGTTGTGGCAGGTGACCTTTAATGATTGCCAAGGAGAACTCAAGAACCATTTGGAGACCTTTCCAACAAAAGAGGAAGGACCAGGGCCCGGGACTTCACAGATCTCCCACCTCTCCTGCCCTGTGCTCAGAACCAACGTCTTTGCTTCTAATTATGGGAATTGCATGTTAGCTGCTACCTGTGTATTCCAAAAATTTAGAATGCTGAGCCAATTAGGGGAAATGTCTTTACATTAGGAGGGAAACTCCTTTCTCATGATTTTGCTATCTTTGTGACAGTTGGAGTTTGAACATTTCTAATCACTGATACAAAGAATCTTTTTTCTCCTGTCAAGGAAATTTATTTCAAGCCAGGTATTTTATGACATTAAAGATGTAGTCATCGTTTGTGGTTTGTTTTCTGGAGTATCCTGTTCTTTTTATAGATAGCTACGTGGCATCTGAATTGTGTAATGATTCTATCTGTTCTTAAAACTTTAAATTTGTTGCAGTATGAAAATTGTTCTTGTGCATTGCTCTTTAGGGGGGCAGAAGATGCCAGTGTCTTTTCAGAGTGAACAGTGGCATGTTGGACTAATTTTTTTTTTATCGTCACTGCCCCATTTGCTAAGGAACCAAGATCATGTACCGATGTTTGGACTGACCCACCTGATCCTCCAGTGAGAAATATGAAGCATCTTGTGCTTTTATACTGGCAAGCTTGAGAACTGAAGCTGTTATTTTTCTTCTTCCTCATTTGTGATGGTCTTTGAAATATAGCTGACATTCTGAGTTAAGCTTTCTTATTGGAGAATAGTAAAGGCCCATACTTATCAAGGTATGAATATCAGATGTTCATTTAAGAAACAGAATAGCAAAAACAAAACCACGTGAGAGGTCAGGCAGCTCGTCCAGTACCACTTCAACAGGCTTCTCTGGGGAGGCCTCAGCCTGGTCCTGTACTTGGAGGTTGCTCTCAGGGGAAGTGCTTATATATTTTCTTCGTCTGCTATTGGGAGATACTTTAATGGTCTAACATGGCTCTTGTCCTCATTTAAACTATGTTTAAGGCCAACGATGAGACCACATCATGTGGCCTCTCCCCAAGGATGCATGAAGAAAGAGCTCCCCTTTACGTCAGTGAATCTTGGCTCAGCATGAACTGGCTTCATCTTAGGTCCTGCATCCTCAATCCTGTCTTTGTCCCCTCTCAGTGGAGCACAAGTCAGACAAGAGCCTGCCCCGATGAAACCAGAGGCCTCAAAGCAGCAGAGAGATCTCTCCTTCACAAGTCACATACGCCTAGACCCTGAGGGTATATGACTGTTACCATGAAGAGAGGGTGCCTTCTGCCACTGAAGAGCAGTCTTTTATAATTTCTTCCTTCACCCTCACTGTTTGCTTCTCTGAGGTGTGTCATGTAGCCAGAATTTTATCAAGTTACAAGCAAGGTATTTATTGTGTGTCCATGCTAGGAGCTTGTTGTTTCGAGCCAGCTAGCAGGAGATAGGTTATTTTAAATGCACATGTGTCTTGAGGACCACAGAAGGGAAATAAGTACTGTCTTGGAGAATCTGGATTGGGTGATGGCTACAACTATGGATCATATAGAAGAAATTTCAAACTATTCTTGCTTTAAGGTTGTTTTGAGATTTTTGCGAAACTCACTGAGAGATCCAGAGACAACCTGAATAGTGGATCGTGAGTTCAAAGTGTCTGTGTTTTCCTCCCATGTGCTCCCAGTTCTCGGGGTCCTGGCAATCTGGACCACCTTGGCCATTGAACCAGTGCTGACAGAAAGGCAAGAAAAGTAGCAGCTGCTTCTCTTATCCTCAAACTCGAGGGCCTCTGCTAAGGGGCCTCACGGCCACTTCCCTGCCTAGGACGTCGGCTTTCGTGAGTGACTTGATCACACACTGATGTTTCAAGGCTGGGTGCTTCCCAACTGGAGCCCTGAAAATGCTTGTGTGACATCCCTGGAGAAGGCAACAAACTTGAAAGAAACTCCCACAAAGTAAATCACCAGGACCGGATGGTTTTCATCCAAGAGTTGGGGAGGAAATGAAGTGTGAAATAGCACAGATACTGATGAAGACATTAGTTCTCCATTAAAACCACAACTGTGTCAGAGCAGAGGAAGTTTGCTAACATGATGACCTTATTTCTAGAGGGGAGAGATTAGTGGCCTCTCAGATGCCTCTGGAAAATCTGGGCCACTTGGAAAGAATAACATAAAATACGAACAATGACACAATAACCTTTATTTCCTGAAAGCAGGTAAGGAGGATATTGTGACAATTTATGCAAAGCAGCATTCCAGGAGAGATCTTAGAAACAATATGAAAATGAATATATAATGCATATGTTGCTATTCCCTACTCTTGTGTCCATGAAAGACATCACTAATCAATCTGGTAGGTACTCCTTCCTTTGAGCTTGGATTGGACCTCAGGCTTCTGAATTTCAAGCTCTCAAATGCCACATTCAAATGGCTAGAGTTGACATGCATGTTGAAACTCATTTGCTCTCCCTTCCTAACAGGTTGTATTTTTTTCCGGTTCACACCACACTGACTCATAATTAAATTGTGGATAATGACAAGAAGGAGGTCTTTCACAGGTAGTTTAGGAGCATGACAAGAAACATGTTACATCCTTTCTCCTAAGGACTGCGTTAGCAGACCATTTATCTCTAAATGGTAATATTTATCTTGTACGAACTGAATTCAGATGGGTAATCACAACTCAAACCATGGTAGGGTCTTTCTGGAGGGAAGAGAAAAGTCACTTCCTCTGAGACAATAAGCAGCATGTTTCAGAAGATCGTCTTGAGAAATGAGAATCAAGAGCAAGGTCTTTCACTAGGTGTTTCCTTGTGGAGTTGAAAAAAGGTTGTCAACATTGAGTCCTGCCACAACAGTGACTCTGTGGGGTAAAGGTGAAGTGAGATATGCCTTGAGAGAAGAACTGCACTGAGACCCAGAGGGGAAAAGAGACAGGAAGGTTGGGCCCTAGAGAAGTTGAGCAATTTTATGTAAAACCCGATGTTTCTTTGGGGCTAGCTTTTGTTTTAGGAGGGAGCAGGAGGCCAGCTCTGCTGCTGGTCTGAGAATCCCATAGGGCCAGTCCCCGGAACAGTCTTCCATGGGATCGAGCAAAGCCGTCTTATGCTAATAATAATTAGAGCAATTTGGTATACTAATTATCCTGCAGCCTAGTGGCCTCTAAATAAGAGGATATGTGATAGAGCCAATCTCTTGGTGTGGACTATAAGCTGGACTTTTAAAGATGTTACCTGACTGCCCATTATAAAATGAGCTATTTTGCTTCATCAGTGAAAAGCAGCCACATACATTTCTTAACAGAGAATCAGAATGTAGGAAAAGCCGCTTAGCATGATAGAGACCCTGAATGTGCTGTGATCCTTCCTTGAGTCACCACTCGGGAGATGGTCAGATGCTGTGCTTCAGAAACCAAAGGAACAAATAGGGTCCATTGGTCAGCACACTGGGCAGCACACTTGGCTGCTAGACCCTCCACCACAAGATAACTCGTGACCTTGTTTACATCTTGCAGATTCACAGATCATGGAAAGAGTTGCTGGGAGGGTCATTTTGTCTAGATCTTTGTCTCATAGGAGCAAGCAGTTAACATCTCCATTTTAAACACGAGGCAGTAGTTGCTCATCAAGAGTAAATGGAGTGCTGCTGCTGGGGGAGGCATGAACGAGATTGAGGAGACAATCCAGGCTCTCAGCAAACAGGTCTTCTCACTTCACCACTTTGCTTCACCTCATCTCTAATGGGTACTGCATGGATTTAGCAAGTATGGATTAAGCATGGTATTTAGAGCACATTGAGAAATCTCTGCGGGCTAAAGAATTAAATGTAGTGCTGATAACTTACATTCATAAAACACTTTATAATTTACAAAATGCTGTCATCTGCATTATTTTACTTTGCTGGTGCCTCATTGAGTAGGATTTCTTCTCCACTTTTCACAGATGTGTCAACTGAGGTGCCACAGGGTTAAATGGCTCCTCAAGGTCATATCTCTAGGTAGATTCAGAATCAGGCAGGACTCACACTCCTGCTTTCTGATTCCAAACCAGGACTAACACGCCTACCTTCTGATTCTGAATCCAGGGTTCCTTTCACCATAAAACAACAAATCATGCAGAGTTGACTGTATTTATTAGTCACTGTAATGACAGCAGAGAGTCTGCAGTGTCACAGTGTGGTAAAAATAGATGTTTAGCTGTGAGGGCAAGGAGGTTCTTGGTAGCAAACAGTCTGAGCTCACCAAAATGTTCTTCTCATGGGCAGGCTCAGTTGCCATAGCCTTTGGGAAAGCCTTGGCATGCCTAATGGGGGCAGCCTCACTGACTCACTGTGTCCAGCTTTCCCTGGGGAGCTGCTCCTTAGCCCCAGTGCCAGACGCAGACCTTGCCTTAGAGGACATGAGGTAGAGGGATTTCTTGTGAGATGCGGGGACCACTCTCTAAGAGCACGTCTCCAGTAAGGGGACCGGACTGCATGTCCCACAACAGCAGACTTGCTGTGCAAACTTTTGGCATACATAAGGATAAAGACCCTGGTGAGCTTGGGGTTCCCGTGCCACTAATATTTTCCTGGGAGACAGGGGAAAAGAGAGCCAGAGTAAAAGCAGCAAGGCCAAAGGAAAAGCCACGTTTTCATTCACTCAAAAATAACTTATCATTCCTCTACTTTCCCCAAGTAAGTAGATGAATATGGATTGTAATTTACTCCACTTATATATACGTGTATGTGTGGTTAAAATAAAGATCAATGGAAGGTAAAGAATCTTAAAGAGAAAGTGAGATGGTCTCAGGTGGCCGCTTTAAGATTCAGTGCTGCATAGAAAAACACAACCCCTCATTCTTCATAATAAAGATAAAAATATATTTTTGTTAAGATGTACCATTAGTATTCTGTGTCATATTCTTTTGAATATTTCTTTCATTGTAAATATCTGGCTGAGGGAAAATGCATTTTGTTACAGCAGGAGAGAGCTTGGAAAGATGGATGTTTATTACTCTTGAAGAAAACCTATCAGACCAGTGTGGTCCTTAAGGCCTTTTAAAGTCATAGATTCCTTTGAGAATCTCAAAAATCACATGCATCCTCTCCCCAGAAAAACACAAGCTTTTGCAAATTTAACTTATCATTTTGGGTGGCTTGTAAACCTCCAAAGCCTATCCACTGACTTTAGTAACCTCTTCATTTAAAAAATTAGAAATCAATATTTTGTATAATACATTTTTTCTTTATAAAAAAATTCATCTCAAACCATGACTGTAGTTAAAATGTACATGTATAGCCAGTGTCATATAAAATATTCTGATACCTATGACATTTCCTAGCCTATAGTATTTATATTTTAAACATGTATTCGTTGCACATTCACTTATAGCTTTACTCGTCTTACTTTTTTAAAGATGCTATATATTGTATATTTTATTGTAACTTGCATTTGATAACATTTGTGTAGTACTTAGTATATAAAGGAAAATCTAACTTCACTCAAATCAATGTTGATTATATGTAGAATATGGTATATAAAGTAATACTTTAATATATACAACAGCTCATACGCCATCAATAAGATCTTATCCTCCAGACTTGTGAATTCTTGGAAAAAATTACTTCCACATGTTCCTAAAAGTACTTAAAGATTTTTGACTGGTTGGTGGTCCATTGACTCTGAGTATCTGACCTGTCAAAATGCCATCTTTAAACTCCAGTGATGCATAGAGACCAGGGTTGAATTTATTACAGAACAAAGAGAGGTGATGATTAACACACCCATCTGAACAGTAGGGGGGGAAAATAATCCTTGAATGGATTAGATGCCATGATCCTAAAACCACATTCTCTGAGTGTTGGGTTCTTGCCCAGGAATGGGAGAGGCCAAACGCTGATGCTTTTTAAATGACAGGGTGTCTCCATGGAACTCTGGTTAGGGACAGTGGGGGTGGAGAGTTTGGGGTCAATTGAGAAAAAGCCTTTCTTTCTCCTGTGACCTATCAGATGGAGGGCCTAGACCTGCTCTGTGTGCAGTAACCCTCAAGACTTACAGCTCACCTGACTAGTGTTATATAATTAACAGTCTGCCTGTCTGGGTGGAGAGTAATATTAACATGCAAATAAATGGACTTAATTTTTTTAACCACTAACCAGAACTAACTTATAATTTTGGGGGGACTCTGGTATGCTGTTTTCAAGACTGGTATAAATGCTGCCAAGAAGATG
The DNA here is from genome assembly GCA_963573385.1 of Cacajao melanocephalus. Taxonomy (NCBI): domain Eukaryota; kingdom Metazoa; phylum Chordata; class Mammalia; order Primates; family Pitheciidae; genus Cacajao; species Cacajao melanocephalus. The sequence goes on along the minus strand of CAUYLG010071382.1, from coordinate 42,459 downwards.
AAGTGAATTCCTATATACACTGTTCCCCTGAGTTGTGACATAGATAGGCTCTCTCTATTCACTGGCAGTATCTGGTAGGTTCTGAACACTCCCAGGATACGTTTTCAGGGAAATTTATCTTTGTAAGAATAGTCCATGAACAGAGTACTAAACTCATTTTCTGACTGACTTTCCTATTCTCCTCTCTTTCCCCTGGCATGTATTGCAAGCTTTAGAAAAAGTATGGATTTTTAAACAGCATTGTATAATAGCATTGATGGTGATTGACTCTGAGGAGAGGCCTGCAACAGAAGGAGACCATCCTAAGAAGGAAACAGACCAGCAGAGGAAAGTCATTTTGACCCCCATTCCCTGGGAGGAGGAGTGCTTGAATCGCGAGCCCAGGTGCTCAGGAAATCTCCTGTCACTCTGAGATGGGCTGGAACATGGTGCCATGTCCAAGCTTCTAAATACAGTTCAGGCTGGGTCATCATGACAGATGCTGAACTGGCACCACTGTGGGAATTGAAGTGGGAACTCTGACAGTGCTTAAATGCCATGGCCCCTGGGCTCAAAGTCTTCCTGGGCAGGGACAGGGAGAGGCAGAGCAGAGTCTTGTGGGGAGGAGGGTGGGAGCAACTTTGGCAAGGAAACCCTGCTGTCTCGGTGACACTACCACTCTTTCAGAAGGCGACAGACACTCAACAACGCACCCGCTATTTTGGAAGCTGTCAGTTTCTGAATTGCTGACACACTTGAAGGACACTGTCTCTTCAAGGGTCATTTTGACCCTTCAAGGTAGGTAGGCCTGGGGAAAATCAGAGGCTTGCTGTAGCCAAGGTGTTGACCATGGAATGCGTGGAGTTAAGTGACATGGTCAGAATGACTCAAGGAGTTGGGAATGGAGTTAAGAATAACACGTTCATTTTGGGATTCCCAAATCAGCCTTCTACACAGATGACAGTGTAAGGCAATTCCTTGCCTCACCCCACCCTCCTATTCTTGGCCATCATAAAACATTCACACTGGGGTTAGCAACCTTTGATAACTCATTCCCTTCTGGGAAGAGCTGTAGAGGAAAAAGAAAGGAGAGACTTTTCCTGGAGGGTCTGGGGACTTGGGATGTGAGGGTATGATTCTAAGTTTTGCAATCATCTTAACCTGGGTTTGGTGAATTGTAACTATAAAGACATTCCATGATTTCACTCTCAATAATTGCCCTGTGCCCCAAAAGTGAACTCTTTTCTGCCATTAAAGCGTTTGATTTTAGGGTTTCTGAAGGTGGTGTGGGATGGTGGATGACGCTAAGTTTTGAAATGGGAAAGACTTGGGTCCATTTCTTCACTCTAATACTTCTGGGTGAGGGGCATTGGGCATGCTCCCCCGTCTAAGTCTCAAAATAGGGTTAAAATGCCTACCTTTCAGGCCTCCTGCTCATGCTCCCTGGGAGTCTCACCTAGGTACTAGATTTTTTCTGCCTCCCCAGTGCATTTTTCTTATCCGGAGCCAGGTAGGTGTTTCTGACAATGCTGTCCATCTGCAGTCAGGGATCCCTGCAGCTTCCCAGCTCTGCCCCATCCTTCTCACCTCTCATGGAACAGTGCCTTTGGGCAGCTTCTTCAGCCTCGATTGCTCTCTCTGCTTCTCTGTTCAAGGTGAGCGTTTGCTCTGTGGCCCATTTTCCTTACTGAAAAACCAATATATGTCTTTTCTTAGTGGTCTACCCTTTCCTCTGTTCTTTTAGATCTTATCACTTTCCTTCTCAGATAGTGTGCCCACCATTGTGGACCAGGAGAGCATCACTCAAGCAGACCCCCATGAAAACAGGCTTTCTTACATGGCATTTTCATTGCTTCTTCTCCTTTCCCTCTTTCTGCCTGTTCACCATTTCTCCTACAGCATTCAATTTTGATAGTTTTGCTCTAGGCCCTGAAATATTTTCATCATGTGACCTTTTCCTACTCTACAGTTTACATCTTCTTTCGTGAGACTTTCATTTCTTCATTTGAAAGCCTTCTTTCTGCCTCTCAGATATGGACAGGCAAGTGGCTGGGAAAAGACCTAATCTTTATGGCTATCCCCTGTTTCAAATCATGGAAAGAATTATGTTAAGTATATTCCCACTGTGTGCCAAGGGCTTCACCGAGACACATGGTATCCACTATCTCCGTTCTAGATGAAGAAATTGGCTCAGAAAGGTTAAGCGGCTTGCCCAGTCATACATCTGGGTCTGTGGAATTCTAAGGAATGTTTGTGATATTTTCGCTTATTTCTCAGCAACTCTGGAAACCCCACTTCACGGTAGACAGCAGTGAACATGGAGGTGTAGGGGAGCTGGTGGGCACAGCAGTCATTCTGTTCCTGAAGGAGGAGGCTATCTCTGCCTCACTCTCTCTCCCTTAGCATTACTAGCTCTAGCATTTGTAGAACTTGATTCTTTCCCAATTTTATCCTCGTGACTGTAAGCACCTTCTCTTCTTAGGTTAATGTGTAGGAGAGTTAGTATCTGAGTATCTTCTAGGTGTTTGACTGACGGCTACTCACAGAAGTGACTGAACCCTTTGAACTCAGTTGAAACCCCTGAAAGATTTCGGGTCAGACCTTGCCAATCAGTTTGACACAGCTCACAGTCATGCAAGGAAAAGCTGGTAGGATTCCAATAGTTCAGGTTATGATGTCAGGAGGTGATCCTGGGCTTTAATAGGGATTTCATTGGGAACATGTCATGCAATTAAGACACCTCATTACTAGGGATATGTTTGTCTCCTGGAAGAAGATGAGAAGAATAGCATTCAAGATTCTGCATTTGGCTCCAGCCTACCCGCTCAGCTCTTCTCTGACTATATCTTCTTCTCTTACTTTGCTAAACCTACAGCATTTCATTCATTAATTCATTCAACGAAAACATTTTATTGAGTGCATAATAGGTGCCAGACACTTATCCAGGTGCTGAGGATACAAGAGGAATAACACAGATGTGGTGGGGATTATATAGATTGCTGCTTTCTAAATACGTTTGGTAGATTTTATTGCCATGCCTCTACCACAAAATTCTCTTTTCTTGGAAGATCCTTCTCCTCCTTCCCCATTTCTATCTTTGCATCTCACAGACATATCTTAATTAGGCCCAGAAAATATCTTTCATGTCTAAACTCCCATAGAATTTGGTTGCTATTTTTCTTAGATAATCATACCTGAAAATTAGCATTCATATGTCTGGATCTTTTCTGTTGATAAAATATCAATGCAAATCCACATACACATGCACCTTGTTAATAGTTCATAAAAGTTTCACAAGTAGATATGAATAGTATCCTCATTTTACAAATGATAAAACTAAGGCTTAAGAAATTAGGCGACTTACTTAAGGTTAGATGGTTGGAAAGAGGAGAGATTTGGATCCTAAGGCCAGTATGCTGTGTGCTGTGGTGGATTTTGACTATTGCATTTTCATTAGACTTATTTATGGACCTATCTTCTCTTCATAAATGATTATATAAGTTCCTGAGGACATGGATCATCTCTTATTCAGTTTTGTGCCCCTAATAACACCTAGCATAGAGCCAGGCCCAGGCTAGAAAATGAATATTATTTGCTGAACGAATGAATGATTGGTTGAATGGATGAATTTAGATTACTGGAGAGGTTGTTACATTGTTGTCAGCCATGTTATATTTACTGAACAGGGTGGTTTTCTATGTTTGCATGGTGGATCGGGTAGATTTTAAACTTGGTGTAGTTGGTGGTCTCCTGGGATCATTTGAAAGTCATTCCTGGCTGTGCTCAAATGTCTATCCTACTTACATCTTTGAAACTGCCACGTCCAGGAGCACTCTCTCCAGAAGTTATAGTGAAATGACACTTCTTTAGAAATCGGCTGCTTTGTTCTTCCCCTTTAGCACATCAGCATGAATTTAGTTATTTATTGGTGTTCAGTGGGAACCTTGTAACAAGGTATAAAGCAAATGCTTGTAGGGCCTTTGGAGAAAGGCCCTATTTTCACGTCACAGAAATTAAAAGACCACAATGGCAGATATACGACGGTGCTATGACAGTGGCGGGTGATGGAGGTGGTGGTGGGAGGTTGGAAGTAGTGGTTGGAAAGAGCAAACTGCCTTGGGGATGAGTTAATGTATCGCTTCACCCAGGAAAAATGCCAAGAGCCTTAAGAAGAGGCCTGTGTTGACAGCTGCTCATCTGAAATTAACTGGTAAATCTTGAAGACCACTCAGTTATCAGAATGAAATTTTGAAGGACCTCTGGTGCAAGAGGTACTTAGGTTGAACATTTCCATGTGGCTTGTGGCTAATGCTGGATTATTCCATTTATGCACTGTCTGTGTATTCATCAGGAATATTTTCTAAACCAAAAATTGGTCTCATAAATATTAATTTTGTGGGAAGAATAAGATAAAATATTTGAAATTAGGACTGTTGTAGAAAATTCAAGACCCATATTTGTTCTTTATTTTTATTTTCTTTGTCTTTCTGATACGCTTGGTCATTGGCATAGAATCTTTTATGTTAACTTGATACTTCACTGTTTATGAAGTGCTTTCATATACATTATTATCAGATGAATTCTCTTCAAGCATAGATACCCACTTAGGACCATTGGAAACTTTTGAGCCCTGCACTCTGACCTGAGTTAAGCCTAAATAAACCAAATTCTGCACAAGTAGAACCTGCTTCAGCTGCCTTGTCCTGTCTTTCAATGCTTCCATTAAAAATTTCTCAAAGCCCAAACATCTTCCAAGTACCTTCTAATGTTTTGCTTATTGGTCTAGGTTAAAGCAAAAGGGTAATTTGACATTGAAAGTGATCTTCAGTGTCTGTCACATTTGGATCTTTTCCCTAGGTTGGATTGGGGATAGGAAGTGAAATACAGCAAAAGAGGGCTTTTATACTTGTACTTACTTACTAAATAATGTTGATGAAGAGACCTAAAATATTCCTGAATATAACTTCCCGGTACTGAGAGAGGAAAATTTCCATCAGACCTTCGTTTGAATTTTCCTGTCTCAAAACACTGACAGTTTTAATTTCCATGGCACTACCTTCTAATTGAGCAGCCTGAGCATTCATTCTGCATTTCTGAGCTCAGAGTAGGACGTGCACAGCTCTGCAGTTCTAGTTCTGAAAAGTGGGCAACAGAATATAGTGAAAAGAGTATCAACTCTAGTGTCAGATTAATTCAGTTACCACTCTGATACCTCCCAGTTACATAATGTGAGAGAAGGCTTTTATTCATGCCATGCCTCAGTTTTCTTATATATAAAATGTCAGCAGTGATGCCTACTTTAAAGGTTTCTGTGAAAATTGCATGAGATAATAATAATGTATATAAAGTGCCTAATATAGTACTTGCTTGCTATTTCTCTTCCTTTTTTTCATTTCCAGCTTCAAAACATGCTGGAGCACTGGAGGTTGAAACTTTTGCATATTGTTCTAGGCTAAAACAAAGTTTTTTTTTGTAATTTCATCTTTTATTTGAAATTTCAGCTTTAAAATGTTTTAACTTTTATTTTAGATCTAGGGGGTACCTGTGAAGGTTTTTCACATGGGAATATTGTGTGATGCTGAGGTTTAGGGTGCGAATCCTATCACTCAGGTTGTGAGCCCAGTAATCTATAGGTATTTTTTCAACCCATGCCCCCCTCTCCCACCATCTAGTAGCCTTCAGTGTCTGTTGTTTCCGTATCTATGTCCATGTGTGCTAAATGTTTAGCTCTCTCTTATAAAAGAACATGAGATATTGGGTTTTCTGTTCCTGTGGGTTTTTTTTTGTTTTTGTTTTTGTTTTTGTTTTTTTTTAAGATGAAATCTCATTCTTTTGCCCAGACTGGAGTACAGTGGTGTCATCACAGCTCACTGCAGCCTCCACCTCCCCAGGGTCAGATGATCCTCCCATCTCCTCAGTCTTCCAAGTAGTTGGGACTACAGGCATGTGCTACCAGGCCTAGCTAATTTTTGGGTTTTTAGTAAGGATAGGGCTTTGCTATGTTGCCCAGGCTGGTCTCAAACTCCTGGGCTCAGGTGATTTGCCTGCATCAGCTTTCCAAAGTGCTAAGATTTCAGGCATGACTCACTATGCCTGCCCTACTCCTGTTAATTCACTTAGGATTACGGCCTCCAACTGCATCCATGTTGCTGTAAAGGACATTATTTCATTCTTTTTTTATGGTTGCATAGTATGCCGTCATGTATATGTACCATATTTTCTTTATCCAGTCTACTATTGATGGGCACCTGGGTTGATTCCATGTCTTTGCTATTTTGAATAGTGCAGCAATGAACATACAAATGCATGTGTCTTTTTGGTTAAATGCCTAATATACAGAATCTATAGGGAACTTAAACAAATCAATAAGCAAAAAACAACCCCATTAAAAATGGGCAAAAGACATGAACAGGCAGTTCTCAAAAGAAGACACACAAGTGGCCAAACGAACATAGGAAAAATATCCTGAGCATCACTAATCAACAGAGAAATGCAAATCAAAATCCCAGTGGGGTACTATCTCACACCAGTCAGAATGGCTATTAGAAACAGAAAACAACAACAACAACAAATGCTAGCAAGGCTGTGGAGAAAAGGAAATACTTGTACACTGTTGGTGGGAATGCAAATTAGTCCAGCCACTGTGGAGAGCAATCTGAAGGTTTTTCGAATAACTTAAGACAGAGGTAGAACCTTTAATGACATTGAGCCTTTGTCTACTTAACTAGAAATAGATATAAAAATTACTACTGCCACTTCTTTGCAAAGACTCTCTCAAAGGCTTTGATCTCCGGGATGACTTTGGGTCCTTGCTATGGTTTCACGTATCACTGAGAGAGGTGCAGCTTGTTAGGTCGGGAGTGCTGTAGGCAGCTGGTGAGATATGATGTGCCCTTAGTCTCCTTAATTGGGTTATTGGCATGGGAATTGCAGGCTTCAGGTTACTCCCTTTTCCCAAATAGAACTTGGAGGGCATGGAGAGCTCAGGGACTCCATTCCATTACTAAAGCCATCAAACAGGCTCATTTGAGTGTTTGCTATCATCATAATTTTAGTTTAATCCAACCCAGGTTATAGTTCATTCCCCTGAAGCTCTGGACTGGGTATCAAATATGAGCTCAGTCCGTACTCGGGTCGGTGCCAAATGCTCCGCTTCTGCCATATTTAGAGTTACTCTATGAAAAGTTACGTCACCAGCTTTCTCTAAGCTACTGGATAAAATCTGATAGCCCACAACCAATTTCCACTGCAGAAGTCCTCTGGAAATAGGAACTTATGTGCTCCTAGTATAGAGAGGGCTGCCTGGGTTTTAAGATTCTGATATCTGCCCTTCTGTCAATGGGAGCTCGGAGACAGTCATGAGAGTTTTGGTTTTAGAGATTTTGGGATTGATGAACTAGATCAAAAAGTGAGAAACACCATTCAATGTGGTTGTGTACCAGTATTTGACAGAAAAGAAAATAAGATGGATTGTCTATCATCTGGGTTGTGTTTTTCTCTTTTAATTATTTCAAACTATTTTCTTCCTTGGGGAAAATATGACAGCTGAGGTCCAGTCTTACAGAAGTGGCACTGTGCATCTAGTCTCAGAACATTCTACATCTCTAATCTGACTTTACAGTTATCTTATACATTTCACATTGAAATCAGGTTTTCTTGCATCATTCATACAAGACATGTGGCAAAGCATTGAACTGAGGTTATGGAATTCATATTCTGAATAGAAGACAGAATTATCATTACCTGCATGTGAAAGAAAACTTTAGTATGACGATGATAAAGTCTAAACTCCATATTCTGACACCCAAGATCCTCGGCCATACATTTGTTCCCTGATGTCCCAAGAGAAGAGTGACTAGCACATAGTAAATGTTCAATATGTAGTCATTTAGTGGAATTGAAACTGGCCTTCCACCTTCATCTTTTATCTTACATCCCCTCTCTCTTTACATAATCTAAACTCTGACATACCAGTTTGTTTGTAATTCTCTAAAACTCCAAATCCTTAATCACTGTTATTCCTACCACATGAAATTCTTTACCTATCGTTTTATTACTTGTTCATTTTGAACTTCTATTTCAAGACCATATTCAAACATTACCTCAGAAGTCCTCTCAATCCCCTTATCATTGACTTGCTTCCTCTTCAAAGCTCCTCAACACTTTGCTCCTACCTCTGTCAGAGTACCTATCACAGTCAGCCTTCTTTCACAGTTTCTATGTCCTTTCTACCAGATTGTGAGCTCCTTCAGAGTAAGAACCTGTTTTATTTGTCTTGGTCCATCAATATGTAAGCTAGTCAAGGCAAAGCAGAAATATTTGGTGACATAAAAATGGAATGAAAGGCAATCTTGTGTGCCAGAAATCCTTAGGTAATAGAATGGATGTAACCTGATCTCTGGCATCAGTAATTTATAAAATGGAGATAGTAATAATAACAACTCTTAGGCTTGCCTGCACTAAATGATGTTATACATGTACAGCCTTGGCAGAGTGCCTGACAAATAGTAAGAGCTCAGTTATAATGTTGACCATTAACTCTTTGTGATAGTTCTTGTGAGCTTGTATTCATCTCATTGTCCAAAGTCAATAATCTTATCAATAGCGCCTTTACGTTATGCTTTATCATAAAGATATAACATTTTTTTGAACAGAAAGATACCTTATTATCACCCCATAGTAAAGATTAGGAAACTGAGGCCAAGTGAATCAAAGAAACTTAAAGATCCCACTGCTGATCAGCAGCAGAACCACAGGAGTAAATGTGCTTTGTTTACTGTAGTAATGAATAACTCCTCAAAATTAACTGTTAAGTGGAGATGCCAGACTGTAAAATATGCTTTCAGAATGTTTCATTTTGATATTAAGTTTTTATTAGAATAAAAGTATATACAATTTAGGCATTTTCTGTGTATGATAACCAAATACATTTATTGTAGTTGGTTTGCTTTTGTTAGACTTGGTGGTCTCTAAGCTGTGGTACTAATCCATCCATTAAACATTTGAGTTAAAAGGGACTTTACAGCACTTCTAATTAAATGTGCATGTGGATTGCTATAAAGATTAAAGAAATTGGGGACCAGAATAGTCACGTGACTTGGCCAAGATCAAACATATTTAGGCCACTTTAGTTGTGAGGATGGTTCAAATAGTTAAGGGGTGTTGCAGAATTGCCAGCTATTCTGGCTGGGTTAAACCTAGTATGCTTTTGGGGAGACCTGACCATTGGATCAGGAGGCAGAAGACCTACATTCCAGTACGTGTTAGTTTTCAATTCCTCTTGTTTCAATGTCCTTATCCACAAAAGAGACATAAAAATACATGCTATGTCTACCTTATCAATGGGAAGACAATATTAGTTAATGTGTGAAATATAAATTAAGAAATTCTTTTATTATTATTTCTTGTGTGAGAATTGAACTTACTCTAAGCTAAATTCAACTTTCCGTAGGAACTTAGTATTACAGTATTCATTATATCAAAGTGAAATAGGTCAGAGATAGAAAGTAAAATTACGGTTAAAATCTTTTTAAAGGATTTTTTTTTTGGAGATGAGAATAGATATGTTGCTTTGGCCCTGTGAGTCACACTATGTTTTCCAGTGACTTGTAACTGGCTCAGCACAGGTTACTTAAGTTTTCTCCTTTAGCTGCCCTGGTTATGTGTAACATTTTATGTTCCTGATTTACTTATGTGTAACATTTTATGTTCCTAATTTACTGTTGAAATACTATTCTGACAGTATCTGATAACTAAGAAATCCTTCTGCATCATTAATATGAGTTCCTAACGGTTATTTTTTGAAGACAGAAAGTCACAAATTGTCAAGAATAAATGAACTTGAAAACACAGAGTTTTTTTTTATCTTTAAGGGACTGACTGATTATATTTCTAAATGGATGATCCAATTGGATTAAAATAACCAGCTATGTGTTTCTTTCATGACTTAGATAACTTGATTATACATCATAGTTAATAGCTAAAAATTTTGATCTGGTTAGCCAAAATATTTTCTATAACTATGTTTTAAAAATGTATTTTACAAAGGATTAAATTTTATTTTTACCTAGACTGTTAATCTTGAGTCTGAGATTACTATTTTAAGGGTGTTGTAGGGTAACTTACCTCACAGGTGCTCCTAACTGCTCTAGAAGCTTAAAAAAAACCTATATAAAAATAACAGTAATTTTATTTCAAGATTATAATATTTAAGAAATAATTGAGAATAGAAGATTGCATGGTACATTCATGTTATTGCACATGTGGGCTGTTGCCTATATTCTGTATATAAAAGTCACTGGATCCTATTTTGTGAGAGAGTGAAAATCTAGAAGTTCAGGGTATTTCCAGTTAAATAAATAACTGTGTTTGAAAATCGTCTTCATGGACAAATACTGCCCATGCCTCCATAGACTTGCCCATTTCTTCTCTAGTAACCATGGGTTCCCCAGGAGTGTTCTAGCCCTCTTAGATCTCTTTCACTTCTGGACTTTTAAGAGTCATCTGAGACAATATGTAGTGGCGTGGAAAACTGCGTGGCAATTATTTGTGTTGCTCTCTGATTATTTTTGAATGCTCCTAGTTTCCACTGGACTGCACTTAAACAGGGGTCCGATTATGTACTTTGTTATTTCCCAGAATCTAGCACAGTGCTGGGCACATAGTAAGCACTCAATAAACACATAATGAATCAACACTAACTAGGAAACTTCTTAAGGTCTTGGATTCTGTTTCTAATTATCTGCATGGTACTTCATCTAAGGCCATATGCGGATAGGTGCTTATTGATTGATTTGATTGAAACTATAAACCTTATAGAATACCCACTCAATTATTTAACTCCTATGGTAATGTGAATCTGAGCCCTCCGCCTTTTTCCTTATTTAACTTGTCTTGTTCAAAGAGTTTTGAATTTGATGCTTCTAATTGAGGTTACCTGGGTTGGCACTTGCAATGGGGAGGATTCTTACATTCAGGTCGTTAGAGGTAGAATCCTTAAGTTCGTTCTTTCTCCTTGCACATTGAGACAGAGGCCCCTGTGGTTAAATGGCTTGTCTAAGGTTATTCACTAATCCATTTGATGTTACATTTTGAGTCCCTGTTTTGTTCCAGATGACATAGTGAGCTAAGGGTAGAGTCACTTATTTCATAATTCTCCAGCCACAGTCCCAATTCCAATCTCAACCTCAATTTAGCTACGATTAAATATACATCTCTTAGTGTAGTGATACCTTTCCTTCCCCTTTCCTCTTCCTAAATATACGTTGGAGAAATCATATGTCCAAAATTTCTGCTGGATCCTACTTAGGGTGTCTGTTTCTAATTTTTTGTAATTGTAGCACTTGATGGTGGATTTCATAACTCTTTGCTTCCAAAGGCAGGACAATAATATATTTTAGAAATCTTGTTTTGAGGAGTTTTTTGAAAAATGTACAATATCCATGGTAAGTGAGGAGCTCTTAGAACATCCCAGAAACAAAATAGGATTTGGGAATCCATGTCTCAGTGGACATGAATTAGTGTATTTGACTGAGTGTATGATGATATAATGACTCTGTTACTGAAAGGCATATAGAATCAGGCTAGGATATAGATTTGTCACTCAGCAACAGCTCTCATCTTAGGTAAGTACTTCTACTTTTCAGTGCTTGGAGAAGGCAAAAAATAGCTGCTGCTTAGTCCTAGGTATAAAATTATGTGCTTAGACATGTAAAACCTAGTTATAAAACTTTATAGTTGTTTTATTTGGGGAGGGGGAATGCGAAAGGGGAGGGGAAATGAAAATAGTAACTAAAGTAGTGATAATGTGTAAACTGAAGTTTTTGGTCAGAAACCTGCCCTTTATTTAGAAGTTTGGTTCGGTTCTTTAGCACCTGAGAATCTTCACAAGTGATGTGACAGGTGAGGAATTGGGAAGATGTAGAGAAATGACACTTTTTCCCCTGTGGGCACTTTGTTTTCTGTGGCTTTGAAACAGCTGTTAGATATTCTTGCCAGAGATGCTGCCTGGCATTGCAAGAGAAAAAAGTCAGTGACCAAAGGAAAGAAAAGTAAAGGAAACATGGGATGTATTGTTCACAGGGCTGCAAACCTGCTGCATGTAAGTGAGGTTGGCACCAAGGTGATTTGGCATTCTGTCTCATTCTTTTTCCATCTTACTAGTGCCAAGGACTGATGCTCACGAAGCTCTGACCCTTGACAGCAATGAAAAGTCACTTGCCAGAGTAAAACACTTGTTTCCAGCCTTTACTCATGTATATATTTATCTCCAAGGAAAGCAGTCAGAATTCTGGATGTTAAGGGTAGGTTAGAGAAATGGATTCTTAGGCTTGACCTGCAGTATCATTTGACCTAAGGAGATTATATTAGATTATCTGAATTTCAAAAATTTTAGGGCACACAATTCTTGGCATGAAGCTCCTAAAGGTAAATGTTTAAAACTCCAGAAAGTCTTCCCTGATAAATCTGGTCCTAGCCTTCTCTGTCAGTCGGCTTCCCCAGCCCCCCAGCCCCACTTCTCTTCACGAGTACGGAAGACACAGGAAAGGACCATCTGGCCCAGCACGCCAACTTTTTATTTGGTTGCTCTCAATCCCACCTTCCTGTTTGGATCACCCCTCCCCTCTGCCCATACTTCAGAAACCAATCAAGGTGTCTCCTGAACTCATTTATTCCCTTTGTTTCAACTGCCTTTTTGGGTAACTTTTTCCATATGCCTACATCCTCGCCTCACAACAGAGGTTTTTTTCCCATCCGAAATGGCCTGATTAGACTCTTAGGAAAAACCATTTACTCAAATATATGACAAAATACTTCTAAAGATCCCAAGAAGCTTTTCATTACTTTTGATGGCCATGACTTATGTAAGTAGAGGAAAAATTTCTGTGTTTAAAAATAAATGACAGGCAGCGATGCTGAATGGTATGGAACTGAAAAACATATTGTTAGCACTGAATCTTTACTCACACAAATGAAGTAGTCTAATCTAGGTTTGGACCTACAATCTATAATTATTTTAGTTTAATTTGGCATTTATTTTGTTGCCCCAGTTTGGCCTCATTCCCTTCCACATGGTGACATTAGTACTATTTATATTGCCTGTTGTGGACCAATTTTCTTCAGCTGTTGGTAAAACTTACTAAAATGCCAGATGTCATGTTGGAAACACGAAACCTGAAAGAAGGTCATAAATCACAAAAACAAACCATAAAAAATAATAAAATACCCTGAGTGCTGTGCTCTGGAGCTTCCCAGCTTTAAGTCTCCTTTTGTTCACCTCTCTCCCCACTTCACTGCATTTCCCACCCCCATCTTTTAGGGCCAGGGGTGAGGGGAGCTCAGTAGTTTCTCACCTAAGGCTTGATTGTTTGTTTTGCAGATTCCGAGCAGAGCACTGGTTCCGACTCTGAGGTGCTCACTGAGCGGACTTCCTGCTCCTTCAGCACTCACACTGACCTGGCCTCTGGTGCTGCAGGCCCTGTGCCTGCTGCCATGTCTTCCATGGAGGAAATTCAAGTAGAGCTTCAGTGTGCTGACCTCTGGAAGCGGTTCCATGATATTGGAACTGAAATGATTATCACCAAAGCAGGCAGGTAAGGACAAATTCCTTTGAGTGCTCAGATTCAAAGAATCTGCAGAAGTAGGAACCATTACATTCTTCCATTCTGATTTATTTGTGATGGTATCAGTGAAACCAAAGCAGCTTGCACTCACTTTTTTGCATTTGGACATCTTGGTAAAGTGGTTCTGTTGTGTTTGCTGTGATTGTGTTATTTTCCTCCAAGGGCCAATCAAATGTAAATCATGTAAATCACAAACATTTTCTACCTACAAGCGTATTTCAGCTAGTACTAGAAATCCATGGTATCTTAACAGCCAGTACGTATATTTCCAAAGCAAGTGTTTACTTCACCATTAAATACTTCCAAGAAGTTTACTTCCCAAATAACAACTTGCATCTTCTAAAGTATTTAAAGCAACAATGCTTTTGTAATAATTTTTTAAAAGAATTGGCTTGTTGCATATTCTGAGCCCTGTTGATGGCCAATTGTGTTTCATCACTGACTTGAAATTATTACACAACTTTAATGGTAACCTATGGAATTCCTTGCCAAACTGTTTTTCTAGGATTACAAAGTTTTAAAAACACAGTTTCTCTTAAAATAGACACTTTTAGTTAAGCTACTACTTTATTGATATATATCAGCTCTCCATATTTAAGTATCTATTTTATGCTGAACACTCAACATATGTCTTTGAAACTTTACAGAAATTCCATGAGGTTGGACATAATCATTCAATACATGGATTAGGATGCAGAGGATGAAAGGCATTAGTTAGCTTGGCTGAGGGACATAGGTACTAAGAGGCAGCTCCAGAATTCTGCCTAAATCTAAGTGGCTTTAAAACAGTGGTCTCGATTCTGAACTGTTAAGAAATGGCTGTAGTTATTTGCCTCTTGGATTCAAAATGAAACGATTTAGATACAATTAAATTTGGGCTGGGCATGGTGGCTCACACCTGTAATCCCAGCAATTTGGGAGGCCGAGAATGGTGGATCACCTGAGGTCAGGAGCTCGAGACCAGCCTGGCCAAAATACAGAAATACAAAATTACCAAAATTACAAAATACTAAAAATACAAAAATTAGCCAGGCATGGTGGCATGTACTTGTAATCCTAGCTACTCTGGAGGCTGAGGCAGGAGAATGGCTTGAAGCCGAAAGGCAGAGGTTGCAGTGAGCTGAGATCGTGCCACTGCACTCCAGCCTGGGCGACAGAGTGAGACTCTGTCTCAAAAATAAAAATAAATAAATAAATCAATTTGGACTAAGCATTTCAGCATATCGAAATAGTTCACTGAAATTAAGCAAAACAATTATGCTACTTTTGTATTTTCAAAGCCATTGTACATCATCTCACATGTCATGGGGAACAAAACTCCCATCTTACTGATCATGAGCTGTTTTCATGAACATAGCCATTTAAAGTAAAATGATATTTTGATTGAGTACACTTTATCTATGTGCATATAAGGAAACCTCCCAATACAATAAGATATGAGAAAACCATGAAGTCAAAATAAACCTGAAATTTTGTTTATTTTCTTTCTCTTCTGGAACTCTATTCCTTCTCTCAGTGGTGAATAAAACCACTAAAGACTTCCCAGGGGCAGCAGCTGGGCTAGATAATTATGTTCAGTACCATCTCTTTTTTGTTGCTTGGGTCTCAGTGTACTTCTGTTCCACATTTTGGGGTGTTAGGGCTTGGGGAAAAAACAAAGTAACTCAAGGAATCTTTTTGTTTGTTTTGTTTTTGGTAGAAGAGTTGGTTTGGAGAAAGGAGAAACATTACAATTGTCTATAAGATTTTCCAGTTTCATTTTTGGGTTTTCACTTTATTACTCTTGGGTCTGTGTATTCCAGTCATGTTTGTTCCTGGTATCCCTCCCTTATTCCCTGTGCTTCAGTGAATTGAGTTCATTTGAGCATCTCCTTGACAACCCTCTTGTGACTCATTTTGTAATTCCTTCTGCAGTATTTTCATTTCCACATTTCTGATTTCACAAATCCACCTTAATATCTGGATAAATCTACATATACCTTAAGACAGACACAAAGTTCGTTCTTTAGTAATAACTGAAATCCTTTGTTTAGGTTTAGAAACTACATCAATTAGTTCTGTATTCAGTTGCTTCAACTGTTGTTACTATCATTCTTCTCAGATAATTCTGAAGCAACTCAGAAACATACAAATAAGACTTTCTCTTCTGTGAATTTTCTTTATTCCTCCTCATTCTCCTGGTTGATTTCTTGCTTCTCACTCATTTTTCTTCCTACACAGTATTGTCAGTATCCTTTTCCATTTTAATTTCAATCTCCATCTTCTTAGTTATGTTAGTTATATATGGCTTTCTTTCCTTTTAGATGATATTAGTCACCATCTACTTCTCCCCACCCCCTAAAATGTAATCCTGTTGATTCAGAACTACTGAAATCTACAGAGCCCTAAATCTTGGAGTATACCAACCCAACCTGCATAATCAGCACCATGGACAGAAGTGCTTGCAAGGATTAATAGGTTTAGAAGACAAAAGAACTGGCCTAAATTTAGCCATAAAATTAAAACCAAACATATCTCTTTTTGTAAAACATGAAAGATTTTTTTCTTTAGAATGTTGTGACTTCACTTGGTAGTCTATGCTAAAATGCTGACAAAAAGGAAAAAAAAATGCTTGCAAAGTTTTTAAGATCAGAATTCAAAGGTAGTCACAGAATTTTAAAGCAGGAGGGTACTATAGAAGAATATGTAGTCTATTTCATTTGCTTTATAGGTGATGGAGTTAAATGACTTATCCAAAGTCACATTGTTCATTCATTTTAGAAGTTGGGTCCTGGAAAGAGATGGGTAGCTTCTCAATTCAAGGTCATCTAACTGTTCCAGACAAAACAGATATTGAATTAAAAACATCTAACCCCTTTTTTTGTAAAGTCATAAAGAAAAGAAGTCTATAGAGATGGGTAGCTTCTCCATTCAAGGTTATATAACTGTTCCAGATAAAACAGATGTTGAATTAAGAACACCTAACCCTGTTTTTTATAAAGTTATGAAGAAAAGAAATCTGTCTCATTCATGTAATACAGCCTCTGTAGGTGACTTGGGAGAACCATATTTTCTTCTCTCAGGTAGTAGGTGAGAGGATGTTTGCTCCATCTCTGGCAAGATGCCCTTCAAACATTTACATATACAGGAAAGCTATAAATCAGTGTTATGAAAAAGGGAATTACTGATCTATATTTAAATGTGTAGATCAAGGTTCCCAAATTTTTGGAAAGAATTAATGTGAATTAAAGTATCTAACCTATAGTGAATGTTAGATTAGTCAATATGAGTATTCCGTCTTCAGATTGAATTAGCCCACCATAAGACAAAAGTATGAGGCTTTTAAATGAAAATTGTGATGGTAGGGGGAGAAAATTTTAAATGATATACTCACAGAAGCTTCTGAAGAGTAATATGGTGGAGAAAGATGAAATAGTTATGTATTAATTTTTAACTATTTAAGAATTAGCCACCATCTCTATTAAAGGACTGTGATCCCTCTTGTGCTTGTTACTGACCTGTTGCCAGGGGATGTTAGCCCTTTGGGTTGCTTTCCCTGGATGGGTAGTGAGTGTGTAACTAGCACAGAAAGACTCTCCTGTGACCAGCCAGTACATATTTGCAAGATGGCTGTCTGAGGTCAGGGTATGGTCTATGGCCATGAAATGGAGCAAAGCCAATTAGGCCATATGTGGATCAAGCCTGTGACCTTGACCTCATTAGCACTGTGCTCTGCCCAGCTCAACTAACTAGCCCCAGATGGTTAAGCTTAATGCAGCATTTTGTATACAAGTAGCCTAGAGCACATTCAGAGCAATCCAAATTTTTGAACCGAGGACTTTTTATGTCTGGCTTGATACAAAAGAGTTTGAGCTTAATGTTTTTCTTCTTTCTTATGGTTAAAGAAGAATGGTGAACTTTATTCTAGACTTGTTGAAACTCAATACCTCTTTTGGGCTGCTCTGTCTCCTCCTCTTTTCAATTATGAGAGAAGTTGTAAAGTGCTATATCCTGACCTCACTTGCTTTGGCAAGTTTAACAAGCCATTGTGGTAGAAACAAGGTATTTCCCAGAGGCCACTAGCATTCATTTGGTATTTGCTCCCAATTCCACAGGGTCCTTCCTCTGACACACACGTTGACAGCCTGAGAACTTGCAGAAAATTTTCTGCAGTTTTATGCATTAAATATCTTGGTGGCTATTTGTTTGGAGACTGGTAGCACCTTCCTTTTTCCTTTTTTTCTTGAAAGAATATTTTCAGAGTGGTTGGTTTTAAATAAACTCAGTTGAAGATATTTTATGATCACCGAAAAGCTCTTTGGATTGTAAGAAGAGTATAAGTTGCTATACTTACCTTTAAAAAGAGTATAGTTAATAGGAAATGTATGTGTGGCTACATACATGCACACCCATGTCTATGCATACGTATATATCATGAGAAACATTAACTAAAAATGCAAAACAGGGTGTGGTATGAACCCTTGGAGAGTGTGAATCATCAAATAGGCCAATTTAAGTTAAGCAGAGATACCATTTCAGTAGCATAAGTCTCCAGTATATTTCATAGTGATAATTTCCAAAGTGGAAAAAATTAGCCAACTTTGAGAATTAGAGAACATTGGATTTTGATATGCTTAGAGTACCTATTAAGAATACATTGTTTAAGCGTTTACCCCTGCTACTTCTCCCACTCTGATTTCGGAGCTTTCTGTTTTACTCCTCTTCCTAGGAGGATGTTTCCTGCCATGAGAGTGAAAATCACTGGCCTAGATCCACACCAGCAGTACTACATAGCAATGGATATTGTACCTGTGGACAATAAAAGATACAGGTAACAACAACTCTGGGATGTGGAAATGTGGGTATCACCAGCATTTGAGGACAGTTCTTCAGACTCCTTAGAGGAGACATTTCAACAATGCATACTGTACAGGGAACAAGGAATGGAGAATATGGCAGAGAACCAGGTGAAAGTGTTAATCTTGGTCTGGGATTCCCCCCTAGGTCCCTGGACATAATGGGATTATATAGTGTCCCACAAGGTAGCAAAAATCAAGTGGATCTTAAGTCTAAAATTACTTTAACTAACATTGAAAGTGATGAGCATATTGAATAATTTGGTTTGTGAAATGCTAAATGAATGGAGGTGATTTATTTTGGAGAGAGGAAGGTGAGGTGGAACAAGGAAGCACATTAAAATGATTATTTGATGGATCACCCCATAGATGATGGAGAGGAAGAATAGGAGAATTGGGTAAAATTTTAAGAAGAATATCTACTTAGGAAGAATTATTATTCATTGATATGGGTTGTAAGTGAGTTTGTTAAGTAATTTTCCCTCAAACTGATTAAAAGCCAACATAATCCTCGTGTATCTTGGATGGCTTATACATAGTTCTTGCCAGAAAAAAAAAGTTATGGCTTATTTGTTCTCTTGAGATCTCACTCAAATCATTAAATCATTACTCATTTTTGATAAATCTAAAGTCTGAGAACTTGGCCCTAAACCCATGAATTTGGAGGCAACAGTTGATGAAAAAGGGCAGGACTAATATGGCAAGCAGGAGAGAGCTGGCTGAGAGAGACACAGTCTGGATTTCAAAACTTAGGAGAAAAGATGCTTCCAGCTTGTTTTAGAGGATTTTGGGAGTTGTGATTTGGACTGAGTGCCTCTATTTCTCAGGGTCCAGGTCCCATGTGGTCCTTTAGAACTGAGAAGCAGGGAAGTGCCAGATCCATGGAGATGTTTCTTCTGAACTATGAGAGAATTGGCCAAGTCGGGAAAACTGACTTCCTTTGCTACCAAACAGTATCCTGTTTCCAGTGACTTTGCGGGAAAATAATGTAGAAGATGATATTCAAAATGGGTTCATCAAAGACAATGTGAACTCGGGGTATTTGGTACTGTTTCTGGAATGGCTGCAGTGAGGCAAAGGCCCATCACAGAAATGCCTCAAAGTCCAGATTCTTAGCAAGGAAATGGTTAACCATTGAGAGACTTGGAAGGGCTCTGCACATGGCTGCATTTTATAGGACAATATGGAAGATGTTTTTAATAAGGAACAAAATCCTGAACAAATGGCCAAGGGATTATATGGTTTGCATTTGAAAGGTGAAAGGTTGCAGTAAAATGCCTTTTCTATAGCTAGACATGTGAGTTCAGGATGCCTGTGTGCACACAGGGGTGCATGGCATGGAGAGAGGGAAGAAAGAAAGAGGACTGTGAGAATGTTTTCCTTGCGAGGGCTGTAGATTTGATCATTAACCACAATATTTCTCTGCTCTCCTACTCCATCTTTTTGTCTATTTCTGTCTCTATTTCATTTCCCTGGTTATCCACCCTTCTCTTTTCCTCCTTTGATTTTCTGCTTCTTTCCCATCACCTCTCCATTCACGTCATCTCTTTGTTTTTCTCTCCTTTTCCTTGTCTCAACTTGTTTCCTGGGCCACTGTCCCTTCTCTGCCTCTGTCTCTGAATTCCCCTCTCTTCCTCTTTATCTCAGATATGTGTATCACAGCTCCAAGTGGATGGTGGCTGGCAATGCTGATTCCCCTGTGCCCCCAAGAGTTTATATACACCCTGATTCTCTAGCTTCTGGAGACACCTGGATGAGACAGGTGGTCAGCTTTGACAAACTCAAGCTCACCAACAATGAATTGGATGATCAAGGACATGTGAGTCAAAGAATCCCATCTCCCCTTTCTTTCTGTCTTCCCCTGTTTGCTTTAGAGCTGGCTAGCCCCAGGCTTTTTCGAATAGGTGAAATAAGAATCTCTATGCCACTTGAAGTCATTTTAAGTAAGTAAGCATAAAAGTAGTTTTTTTTTTTCCAGTTAAATTCCATTTATTACAAATCTAACATTTAGAAAACATCTGTTATGCATCAGGTTGTGTTTATCAGATAAAGTCCTTGTACTCCAGAGGCTTACCGTCCAGTCGAGGAGGCAAGACAGAGAAACAAGACAAATTAACCAGTGGTAAAAGAAATCACAACATTCGAATAACCCACAAGGCAATAAAACAAGAGAAACAAGTGAATGACAATTTCAGCTAATTTGTCAAGAAATTTATGAATTTATAGGGAAGACTAAATCTTAAGACTTTCCAGGTATAATTAGTGCATGCGATGTTATTAATTTATCTTTGGCAGTGAAACATATACTGAATTGCAACTGAATGGCAGGACCCAGAGTGGGCAGTATGGGAAAACTGAATAAGCTAAAACCATTGCTTCCACCTTCAAGGAAATAATTTTCCGAAGGTGCGAAAACCCATATCTACCATTTACTCTCACGTAACATAAAATAATGTTCACATATCTAATAATGAATACCTAATAGGAGGTAGAATTCAAAAGACAGCTTGAACATATGCTGAAAATTTGAAGCTGGAGGGAACAACTTGTCACATGGCAGAGGTTCTGAGACCTTTTAGTGAAGTGTTGCCCATTACTACTAGAGTAGTCATTCAGCATTATCCATTTCAAGCAAACATATTACATCTACCATCTGTGATAAGGATGTCCTGCTATTTGGTTCCATGTAATGCTAGTCAATCACTTAGTCCTTCCTGGGCAAGTATACTGGTTTCTAGCTTTCTGTACATCTCACCTTCAATCTATGCTTCTTCTATAGTGCTTCTACTTAGTGATTTATTTGCACGAGAGCAAAATGTAGGTTCTTTAAAGACAAGCCTGGCACAATTCCCCTTTTTATTTCAGATCATTCTGCACTCTATGCACAAATACCAGCCTCGAGTTCACGTGATTCGCAAAGACTTCAGCAGCGACCTTTCACCCACTAAGCCTGTTCCTGTTGGGGATGGGGTGAAAACGTTCAACTTTCCTGAGACTGTGTTCACCACAGTTACAGCCTATCAGAACCAGCAGGTAAGAGATGGCCCTTGAGAGCCTTCTGCTACATCTCCTTTCAGAAGAGTCTCTTCATGCTCTTGGCAATAAATGCTTAGTCCTGCATGGCACTGAAGAGTTAGTATGAGAGATAACGGTTCTGCAGTACACACAGGGCATTGGTGATAACAATATGGTAGTGCCTAGTAAGAGCTTACATGGTCTAGGTTTAGATCAGAGACAAGATCTTGACCAAGAGGACCAAACCTATTAAATTATTTTTATATTATTCTCTGTACTTGCACCTCTGTTCATGATCTCTACTACATCTCAGCAAATGATCCTCATCATTTGGAATTCCTTTGCAAGTACTGAGGTTTGAGTCATGCCTTCTCTCTTATCTACAGTTTTCTGTGTATCCTTCCACCAGGCTACATCAAAGTCATCAAGCTGTTGTGGGTCTATTTAAGATCCACCACTTCCACTTACACTTTCAGATTAAATTTACTTCTGTGTGACCACCAGCCACATCCTAAGATCTGTAAGTTTTTATATCTGTAATACATTCATTCATTCTATAAATATTTATTGAGAACGTACTATGTTCCAGGTTTAGCACAGAAATAGAGCTGATTAAGATGCTTTTTTTTTGTTTAAGAAAAGAAGAATTTTAGTCGAATGAAAAACATATAAATACATAATGATAGTACAATGAAATAATTCAATGACAGAGATGTTTCTTGGCTTGTGGAATAAGGAAAGTTTTCCTGGAAGAGTTGACACTTTTCTGATGTTGACACACAATGCACACACATGAACTAGCCAGACGAATGCAGGAGAAATACGTATAGGCGAGGGAGGAGGAGGAGAAGTCTAGTCTGGAATTACTGTGGGCTTTCTAAATTTTTTTTTTGAGGAAGGTGGCTAGATGGACTCAAAAGTGGTCTCACTTTATACAACTTCCTAAAAGTTGCATGAGGATGTCATTTTTGTTAATTGGATTGGATTTAATTGTTCATCAAAATCTATAATTATAAAGATACTGCAGTGAATCTTTTTTCAAAACAAAGACAATTTTTGTTTGTTTATCTTGATTGAAAATATGCTTACTTTTATTTGGGGCCTACTGAAGCAAAGTGAATCTACACTGTTATACTCAGTATCTTTTGTATTGGATACTCTGCTTTGTGCTCTAATGAAAGCACTGGATAGAAAAGCATTCATTCACTAATTCTTTATGAAGTGCTTATTATGTGCCAAGCAGCTGAAGGTGAATTATGTAAGTATGGACTCATCCTGGTTCTTCTGGATAAGATTCCTTAGACATTATTTACTTTCAGAGGAATTTGACATACAACAACCGTTAGTCCACTAAATGAGAAAGTCTATACAGTGTTAGACTTTCTCAGCAGCTGTAAATTGTTTCCAACTTCAGATTTTCCTTTTGGATGCCACATTTGATCTATAGAAGAAGAGCTTTAGTTTGGTTTGGGTGCTATTTAAAAAGCTATTAAACTGTCTCAAACTCCTTAGTAAAATTGCAGAGGACATAAAGGATCCATACAGAAAACTGTAATAATTAAGATTTTTCAAGCTCTGATACAAGATATAGCACCAATATACACATGGCCTTTGGAGCAACCAGAACTTTGGGATTAGTTCTGGCTCAGAAGAAGGGGAGTAAGAGTCTGAGTTCTTTGGATAACTGATTAGACTTTTCTAAGAATATTCCAGCCACCATTTTAAATAGTTTCTGATGAAGGCAGTGATGGGACAATAAATACTTCAACATCAGAATTTACCTTGTAGAACACTGAAGAATGTTCAGTGTTCAGTATATAAACTGAATGTTCAGTGTTCAGTATATAAAACAGAAGACATGGTTCTTACCTGTGGTCCAGGGGGAGTCACATTTAGTAAACATGTAAATACAAAGATACATGTGTAATTACCAATTGCGTTAAGAGCAAAGATGGAATTAAGAATGTTCAACTACTGCCTCACTGAGATCAGTTATAGAGGCCAAGAGAGCCATTATTGTAACCCAAGTTTAAACTAGAAAGCGACAACTCACTTTGACAATGAAAGAGGACCAGGCATGGGTTTCTGACATCCCCTTCACATCCTTTACCTTCTTTCACACACAATGTTCTCGCATATGAGTACATTCTGCTCCTAGAAATATTTTGTTTACATCTGGGCTGAAGTAGGAGCAGGACACCATGGTTAAGATCATAAAATTTGGCAGCAGACACACTTGGTTTGATTTCTGATCTTTTCTCTGACACCGTGTGGCATTAATTCCTTTCAACTTTTGTTTCTGGTCTCGAAAATGTGCCTGCCTCATAGTTGTGAGGACTAAATGAGGGAACGTGTATAAATTCATAGACACAAGCCTGGCATCTAGTTAATAGTAGTCGGCCTACGTTGCTCCATGGCTGGGTCTGCACAGGCATGAAAAGTGGGGAATAGAAGCAATTTTAAAGAGTAAATTGCTTATTAGGGAAACAGTGCATTGTTGGAAATTGGAGGAGCTGCAATGGCTCTCAAAGGAATTATAATCCGTAGGTAACGACTTTGATCTCTCTGTCGTCATGTCATATTGGTGAATTCATGATGTGCTGACATTCAAAATAGATGAGTCATACTCATTTCTGTCCATTTTGGGATCAAGATGACAGCTTTCGCCTGTTTAACAAGCCCCTAATCCCTGGATAAATCAACAAGCATGATTATTTAACGTTCTTTTTGGCTGCGTAGATATAATACAGTACCTTCTAGTAATACAAAATAACCTCCGGTCTTTCCCCCAGGAATCCTGAAGTTTGCACCCTAGAGATCAGAGCTGTTACCTAACTATACTTTTCAGACTTGTTCTGAAGATGTCATGTAGCATAAATTGTTCTCTTTTGTGAGTTATTTTTACCTATTACTGTGTTTTTATTCTTCTTGACATCCTAGAATGAGAACAATCAATACGACAAAATTATTTACTTTATCTATTTCTTTTTAAGGACATGGTTAGGAGGCCTATGAGAGAGTAAAGAGCAAAAAATTTAGTGGTAGGTCATTAATGTTCTCAGGAACTCGTTTGGGGAAACACTGAAGAAAAGACAGTAGAAGGAGTGTAGTGGAAATGGAACACTGCCCAGACTTTCTGGGAAAAGCAGTGTCCTGCTCCACAGATAGCAATGGGCTAGACATTTAGAGACCTGGGTTTTAGTTTTAAATTCTCTACTGTCTACACATGTTGCTCTGAGCAAGTTGTGTTTTTTTTTTTACAATAATTGTGTTTCAGTTTCTTCTTCTAGAAAAATGAGGAGTTGGCCCATGCTTTACAAGGTCCCTGATAGCTGTGAAATTCTACTTTAGCCCTCTTTATTTTCCACATGATTTTTAATGAGGATTGGGAGCAATTGTTATCAAACCAAGACAACCACCAGGATTTTCAACTACTGAAAATTATTAGATGCTCATGTCTGAAAATGTTTTTTTTATTCACCAGATATTCTACACCAATACATTTTTAGTAAGTCTACATTTGAGGGGTATGAACATGGTGTTTTGTAAACAAAATATTCCCCTACATACTATTTATCTGTGACTCTTTTCAATTCTTCGGTTGTTTTTGTTTTTTGTTTGTTTGTTTTTTGGGACAGAGTCTTGCTTTGTCACCCAGGCGGGAGTGCAGTGGTGTCAACATGGCTCACTGTAGCCCTGGCCTCCTGGGATCAAGCCATCCCCCTGCATCAGCTTTCTGTGTAGCTGGGACCACAGGGTGGGTATCGCCATGCCCACTAATTATTTGGATTTTTTTGTAGAGATGGGGTCTCGCTTTGTTGCCCAGGCTGGTCTTGAACTCCTGGCCTCCAGCGATTCTCTCACCTTAACCTCCCAAAGTGTTGGGATTGTGGGTATGAGCCTCAATTGTTAAACCCCGCATTCCTACTGACTCCCCTCTTGTCACCTGGCTGTCATGACATTCAGTCTGCCACTAATGTCTTTTGCTTCTACTGATAGAATATTTTCTTCTTTCTAATCCGATTGGTTTTGCACTTGTTTTGTTTCTGCCTTCCCCCCTCCTTGGGTTCTTATGATAGCTTCCAATTAGGTCACCTGGACTGCAAACTTAATGTGTCACAAAGCATCCTATACATCATTGTGAAGCACAGTGATAATTGCACCATTTCTATGCCAAAAATTGTCAATGACTCCTCAGTACCTGGGGAGTCAAGTCCTGAACCCCGAGTCTTTCCAATAATTTCCAAATGTTTTTCCAAATAATTTCCAATAATCGCCAAATGCAGTTGGTGGCTAATCACCAACTACATTTCTGGGCTCAATTTCTGTTATTCCTCATCACACATCCACAAGAGTGTCACAATCTGGTTAGATTTTTACTGTTACCTGACCTTTGTAGCCTACTTGCCTTTGTATGTTCCGCTTTCTTTTCCAGGACTGGCCTTTCCTTTCATTTTTATCTGTCTTGATTTTTTCTACTCTTCAAAAATTTGGTGAAAATACCGTCCCCTACCACTTTATTTCACATTTTCAGCTGCAGATGAGCTCTCCCCAGTTAGAACTGTAGGGCACTGCACCTCTCTCATGACCTCATCATGTTGTAACTCTGACATGCTTGTCCAATCTTCCCCTTGATATTTTGAGCTTTTTAAGAACAAAAGTTGTACATTTTACAAATAAATAGTATGATGTAGAAAACACGAATTTGAGAGTTAGGAGACTTGAGTTCTACAGCCAACTCTGCAGTTGATGGACTGTACTACTTTTGGCAAATCACTCTACCTTAGCATTCTCATTTGCAAATTGATGATTTGGTCTGAATCGGTGCTAGTCCATGGAGAAATGTTTTATGGTCCACTAAAAAATGAGAAAAATAAAGAAGTATAGGGACTTTTATGAATGTAGATGTTCACTTTAATAGACTTTATTTTGTCTTTCCCACTTTTTTTGATACAAAAATGTCCCTTCTTTTATGAAATTATGAGACAGGGGAGAGTAGATAGATGTTAACTGTCTCCATTTGGTAGAATGAAAAAATGGGATTTAATGTTGATTCCTCAAATGATGGGAGAGGGATTAGAATTGGCCTATAACATTCTGAAGCACAGCTCCAAAATTCTAAGATAGTTGTGTCTGCCCTATATTGCATAGCACTGAATGTATATGGCTGACAAATGACTGAAATGAAACTGAATGATTAGCCAACATGACTCTAACACTGGTTTCTTTATATATCTCTGGTTCTGTTTCTCTACATATAAGTAGCTGTAAAGAGACCTTTTCTATTTTCATGGAATATTTTATGTTTTTCTTTCCCTCTTTTCCATTCCTTCCTTCCATCCTTGCTACTGATCAATAGACTCCTAGGGTTGCTAGCATACTGAAGTTATTATTACCATGACTATTATTTGCTCTCTATGTGCCAACTTGGCACATCTGTGGCAGAGAGGAAGGTGCAGCATGTCCAGAATCTCTTCATGGAATATAAAGTGCTAGATGTGGGAATAAAGGTGACTCAACACTCCATGCTTTTTCGTAGAAGAATTTGACGCCAACATATCCTCATGGAATTAGCAAGAAATTTCCATTGCAAAGCCTTCGTCTTCTCTAAGGGCAAAAGACGGCTGAACGTTGGTTTTTGCGTTCAAACAGGAAACTAGACTTCTAAAAGACATGGCCCTGTTCTCCCCAGGTAACACAGTCTTATTTCTTGATGAGAATTGGCTACATGAACCAGATAGGAAGTCGGAAACCAGAGCCAGGTTTGTGTGAGCAAATCCAATAGAATTTCTGAGCCACTCATTATGGTCTAGACCAGTGAGCCGTTTTGCTGGCTCAGATCAGTGTAGATTTTTTTCATATGCGCGAAGGTTTTTTTTGTTTTGTTTTCCCCCCTGTGGAAAACCTCTCAAGCAATATGGTAAGAAATAAAAATAATGAAGAGTGTTAATAAGAGAAGGCCCTTTCAGCCTTGGTACTGTAAAACCATGCTCAGGATATTCAAGTTTCATTTCCTTTGCAAGTTGTGCTATTTATGTCTGCCCTGTGCATTATGAAGTATACCTCATTTATTAACTGCCTCCATGTTACTAGGCAAGAAGTCCGTGACAATGATTAAAACGAATGGTGGCAAGTCGACAACCACCCCCTTATGTGGCTTGATCTTCTATAATTCAAACAACACAAATCAGTGTAAGGTTATTTCCAAATAAAATCGGTAAAGAAAAATGCTTTTACAACCTCTGTATTTTCCCTGTCTTCTCATTATTACTGGACCAGGTTTGAACATGTAGACCAGTAGACTTGTTTTAGTCACACAGGAGGTTACTAATAGACCTTGTTTTGACTGAAAGAACAGTTAGGATTTTTGTCTATAATGCCTGTAGTGAAAGCAAATAGAATCAAGAGCATTGTTTGGTCTAGATTATCTAAAGCTTAGCATGGCTTTGGGACTCTTGATCCCTGGCTCTCACATCATCGTTTATTCATTTACTCGCTCATTGAATAAGTATTCATGGAGCATGTCACACTAGGTTCTGCTTTATTCAATGGTATATAAAACAGACATGGTTCCTACCTGTGGTCCGGGGGGAGTTACATTTAGTAAACATGTAAATACAAAAATACATGTGTAATTACCAATTGCGTTAAGAGCAAAGATGGAGTTAAAAAGGATGCAGTTAAGAGGAGTTGCAGAAGTATTTTATTTTGGAGGATGATCAGAGCAGATCTCTCTCAGGAGATTACATTTTGACTGAGACTTAGGACAAGGAGTCAGCTATGTGCAAAGTAGAGAAATTAGCATTTTAAATCTGGTTATAGAGCAGATGTGAGTGGCCAGAGCATAGAAAGCTTGGCACATTCCTGCACTGGGAGCACCTCAGTTTGGTTGAGTTGCTCGGTGTGCCCTGAGCGTGTGGATCAAGGCAGGGGAGTGTTGAGTAGGTTGGAGAGACAGGCCAGAGTAAGGGCCTGCTGGCTCTGCAAGTCAGGGAAAGAAATTTGGATTAAATTCTGAGCAGCAGTGGTCACTAAAGAGAATGACATGGTCCAGTTACATGTTAACAAAGACCACGTAGGGTGCTGGGTAGAGAAGAGATTTTACAGGGAGGAGAATGGAAGAAAGGAGTTCAGTTGTAAAGCCACTTAGAATAGCTCAGTCAAGAGATGGTGAGGACGTGGGCTAAGGTCAGAGAGGTGGAGATACATAGCTATATTTGGGTCTAACTGAAACATGTAATTGTGGAATAGGGTTGAAAATTAGCTGCTCAAATATGACATATATATATATATATATATATATAAAATATAGATAAAATTTTCTATAGCTGATTTTCCTAAAAAGTCCTGGCCCTTATACTGGAGGAGGCTAAGGGGAAAATTTAAACTTTCCCATTTTGTTTTGGGTTAAATATCCCTTCATGTAACTCGATTTACTTTGGGTTAAGTGTTTAGCAGTGGTTTTTGTCCCATCCTCCACTCTACCCCATGACCTCTGGATGTATGGTTCACGTACAGCAGTGGAGATGGAATTTATGTGCCTCCATCATGGCAGTGAGTGCATTCCTGTGCTGTTTGCTGGGCTCACTCGCCTGTGCTGTGAGGCACCTGGTCTGGTCTGACCTTGGGTCCCTAGTGCTGATATGTTCTCCTGATAAGAAACTGCTCAAGTTGTGCTTTGTTTTCTTGCCTTGGTCACAGCCTCGTGGGGCTTCCTTGCTGGCTCAGTCTCATGTCAGGTCTCACCCAGGTCCTCTGTTTGGGTCTGACTAAACCTTGTAGCACATCTGTGTTGTAGTGACCCTGCTTTTCCTATCATGGCATGAGAAGACTTCTGAGTCCCTTACCCACCAAAGAAGGCCCATGGGAGCCTGGAGGTACAAACTCAGGCTTCTTTCCATTTAATCAGACCAGGTAGCATTCTTTCTTTGATGCAGTCACCCCCATCTAAGTATGGAGATAACCTGCCCATCTGCTCTGAGTCTCCCCACCCCATCCTCGGATTTTTGTTTGAATGGGGTAGATAAGGCTCATTAAATATAACTGCTTGCTTTTACTTTGTCTGTCTTCTCCTTTCTATGAGAAGGGGAAGATTTTTAACTTCTTTTTCTATCTGATGGGAATTTACCTTATGTCATATGCTTGTCTTCCACAGGACAGCAAGCCTTATGGCTCAGTTATTTTGCATCCTTCTCTGTACTGTAGAAGATAATCATCAGCTCGGAGTTAACCAGGCCACCTCTTGATATGGGACCCATGGGACTAAACTAAAGATGATTGAGCTTAAAAATGCATTCATTTCATCCTCCAAAGTACTGTCCCTGTTACCCTTGGTATTAGCGAACATAGCTGAAGTTGCCAGCACAAGCAGTAACTGAGATCATACTCTGGTTTACATAGCTAAAATTGCTCTTTTCTGCCTTCTGAGTGGTCTAAATGCCTGATTAGGACAACAAAGGCTTTCTATGACATGGCCTCAAGCTGGCCTCTCTAGCCTTCTCTCATTGCTCTTCTTCCCATAGCTCCGGTTAAACCAGACTTCTCCATGTTTCTGGAACACATGTTATTCTTCCCCACTTTGATATTCATGCTTACATAGGACCTTTCTTTAAAAAAAAATTAAATTAAATTAAATTTTAAGTTCCAGGATACATGTGCATGATGTGTGGGTTTGTTTCAAAGGTAAACATGGGCCATGGTGGTTTGCTGCACCTATCAAGCCATCACCTAGATATTAAGCCCCACATGCATTAGCTATTTATCCTGATGTGCTTCCTCTCCTCCACAGTGTGTGTTGTTCCCTTCCTTGTAGCCATGTGTTCTCATCATTCAGGTCTCACTTATATGTGAGAACATGTGGTGTTTGGTTTTCTATTCCTGCATATGTTTGCTTAGGATATTGGCTTCCAGCTCCATCCATGTCCCTGCAAAGGACATAATCTCATTCTTTTTTTATGGCTGTGTAGTATTCCATGATGTATATGTACCACATTTTCTTTATCCAGTGTATTACTGATGGGCATTTTGGTTGATTCCATATCTTTGCTATTGTGAATAGTGCTACAACGACCATACACATGCACATATCTTTATAACAGAATGATTTATATTTATTTGGGTATATACCTCATAGTGAGATTGCTAGATTGAATGCTATTTCTGGTTCTAGGTCTTTGAGGAGTCGCCACACTGTCTTTCGCAATGGTTGAACTAATTTGCATTCCACCAACAGTGTAAAAGTGTTCTTATTTCTCCACAGCTTTGCTATCATCTGTTGTTTCTTGACTTTTTAGTTACCTATTTTCGTTTTTTATTCCTTTAATTTATTTTTTTGGAGACAGAGTCTCACTCTGTCACCCAAGCTGGAGTACAGTGGTGCGATCTCAGCTCACTGTAGCCTCCACCTCCGGGTTCAAGTGATTCTCCTGCTTCAGCCTTCTGAGTAGCTGGGACTTCAGGTGTGCATCACCACGCCTGGCTAATTTTTTCTATTTTTTAGTATAGATGGAATTTCACCATGTTGCCCAGCTGGTCTCGAACTCCTGAGCTCAGACAATCTGCCCACCTTGGCCTCCAAAAGTACAAGGATTACAGGCAGGAGCCACCACACCCGGCCTCTTGACTTTTAATAATCACCATTTCTGACTGGCGTCTCCTTGTATCTCCTTGTAGCTTTGATTTGCATTTCTCTAATGATCAGTCGTGTTGAGCTTTTTTCCATGTTTGTTGGCCACATAAATATCTTCTTTTGAGAAGTGTCTGTTCGTGTCCTTTGTTACATAGTGCCCCCCCTTTTTTTTTAGATGTAGTCTTGCTCTGTCGCCAGGCTGGAGTGCAGTGGCGCAATCTCGGCTCACTGCAACCTCCGCTTCCTGGGTTCAAGCGATTCTTCTGCCTCAGCCTTCCGAGTAGCCGGGATTACAGGCGCGCACCACCACGCCCAGCTATTCTTTTTCTATTTTTAGTAGAGACAGGGTTTCACCATGTTGGCCAGGATGGTCTCGATCTCTTGACCTCGTGATCCACCCGCCTCGGCCTCCCAAAGTGCTGGGATTACAGGCGTGAGCCACCGCGTCCGGCCCATAGCGCCTTTCTTACGAAATGCTTCCTTTGTCCCCTTTCCTTGTCTTGTGTTTTTCATTAAAATCCTTCACATCCTTCAAGGCCTGGCTCACATACTGTCTCTAACATGAGACCCCAGAGCCCTTCAACTTAGAGTAATTCCTACTTGGTCTAAGCTCTCATCATACTTCGCCTTTATTGTGAACCTTGTCACCTTCTGTTTTATATTGTAATTGTTAGTGCACGTCTGCTTCTTTCTTCTAGATTATAAGCTTTTTGAGGATAAATGGATGACATACAGCTATACACTGGCTGTACACCACTCTATCACCTGTGCTGTTTGTCACACTGCTTTGCACACAGAAGGCACCTGATGATAAGTGGCACGGCCATGCTCTTCATAAAGCTCTCTAATTCTCACAATAAAAGGTTTAAAACAAGTGTACAGATACTGTTTTTTTTCTAACATTTGAGGCATTTACTATTAAATTTCCATGCATAGCCATTGGCCTGGGATCAAATGAGCTGTGGGAAATACATTTTCAACCATTTCTCCCAGGCCCATGAAGTAGAGTGCTGTTATATTTACAGGAGTCTGTGGAGACCCCAAAACATGGCATCACAGTCATGTGTCAGAAATCCCTATCATAAATGAGTTGGACAGGATAAACCAACTTGAAAGAGAAAATAAAATATTATAACCCCAACTTGAAAAGAAAATATAGTGCATGGTTTATTGCTGTGGATTATGGAGGAAGAAATAACCAATTTTAAGTCAAACACAGAAAAGCAGTGACACTCTTTAAATTCAGTACCATATTCACATGGCAGACACTGGACTTTAGAAAGCCAAACCTTTAGGCTCCTTCTCTGGTCTGTAAAATACATGTAAAATTGCTTTTGCTACATTATTAGTGCTGCATAATTAGTGTGCAATTTTAAAGGCAAGGAATATTTGGGGAGAAAAATAGCCTCGAAGCCTTGAAGACTCTTTCAAGTCAGAGTCTGTTTGTCAGAATCTCACATTGCTTTATTATGATTATTATTATACTTTAAGTTCTGAGATACATGTGCAGAACATGCAGGTTTGTTGTATAGGTATATGCATGCCATAGTGGTTTGCTGCACCCATCAACTCGTCATCTACATTAGGTATTTCTCCTAATGCTAACCCTCCATGCGCAGAACTTCGTGACTAAAACACCAAAAGCAAAGGAAACAGAATCTCACATTGCTTTTAAAGACTGCAGTCTTGGGAAATTCCACTCTGATGAAATGAGGTGAAAGAGAGCTAGGAAAGATTTTGAAGGTAGGAAACAATTTTAGCTATCTTAGTGATAGATCTGCAATTATCAAAAATATGAAGATAGTCTTAAATCATTAGATTCCCTTATTTCTAGAATTACCTTGCATTGGGAGTGCCTTCCTTCTTTCCTGAGCTCCCTAAGCACCCAATCCTAAGTCTTTTTGCTTGAATGTAGCGAATCATTAACAATTGGTTCAGACACAAAGGTTCCAAGGATGAAAGTGGAAACACTAGCGTGTATATGGAATATGTTGCTCAGGCTCGTTCTAGTGTACAGGCATGAGGGTAATATATGCAACCTTGGCAGGGTTTGCCGGAACTAAGATAGGATGCAATGGAGGGGGAGTTATGCGTTGAGTGGAGGTTGAACCAAATGGCCCCTGAGGACCTGTCCAAGCTGGTGACACAATTGAATGTGCTGGGCTGGTCAGCCTTATGAAACTGACTCTTTATTACTGATTTGCTTGTGAGTCTTGGATACTGGATGACATGTTCTGCATTCTGCCCCATTCCGTCTCACATTTGTAGATTTTCCTTTGGGTAAGACCCTGGCAAAAGTCTCGCTACTTTTTCTGCCTTTTACATGAACATTTCAGGTCATTAAATGAACAATTACTAGTAGTAAGAAAGGCATGCCTTCAGTGAAATGGAAAATGCAGTCAATTTTTTGGGTCT
This sequence comes from Cacajao melanocephalus, assembly GCA_963573385.1. NCBI lineage: Eukaryota > Metazoa > Chordata > Mammalia > Primates > Pitheciidae > Cacajao > Cacajao melanocephalus. Next base: position 8,965 of record CAUYLG010071382.1, on the reverse strand, counting down.
TTCAGACTGAGGCAGATTGTCTGGTGGTCTGATTGCACCTGACTGAATTGACTGAGTCTATTATTAATTATTCAATCACTCACACATCGTTTGTTTACTTATTCATTCAACAAGCATTTTTTAAGTGCCTCCCGTGTGTCATGTACTATGGACGTGACCATTGACCAGTTTTCCATTTCAATGTCTGTCTAGGCAAGTGATTTATCACCACTCTGGGGCAAGGAAGGTGAGTAGAACAGAGTTTATAGAGTCACATACTGGGCAAACTTTAGTTTTTATGGAGAAGTGAGTCAGGTGGGTCAGACATCTGTGTGCCAGGCCAAGTTCTATATACAGCTTCAAATTAAATCTCAAGATGAAAGGATATTAAATAAGAGCAACAGCTGTTATTTAAAAAGTGATCTCTGTAATTTGCTAGGACTACTAAAAAAGAAATCAGTTAATATAAAAGCAATTCATACTTATTTGTTTGTTTCTAGATTACCAGATTAAAAATTGACCGAAACCCTTTTGCTAAAGGATTCAGAGATTCTGGGAGAAACAGGTAAGAATCACTGCAGAAGAGAAACTTCTTTTCTATGTGACGTCACTTCCCTTACATCCTGTTGATGGCTCATGGCTCCTGATTTTTAGAAGACACTTGTATGCTCTGCCACTGTGTAGACTTTGGCAAAGAGAAATGGATAGCTAATGCAATAATCAAATTCTTTGTTGCATAGTCTAAATCACCACATCAAATCTCTCATTCTGTTTTCTTCCCTACATCGTATTTAGTAGTTGAGTCACTTAAAAGAAATTCTTTGGTAATTTATTATCATTAAAAGATAGCCATTGTTTTTTTCTGATAAGTATCAGTAGGTGGCCTTCAGCACCTGCAGTGATATCTCATAAATTTTCCATTACCAGGAAACAAGGAGTCATAGACAAATAACATTTTCCAGAAAATTACTACCTTAAGAGCTAAAACTGAAAAAATTTAACCTTTTTTCCCATAGGAAATAGTTCCAAAATATATTAGATGCTTCCCGCTTTAGAAAAGAAAGTTTAGAGAACACCCCTTCCTTGGTGACTTAGCCTCAGTCATTATGAGTAGGTTATTATGCAGTGAATCTTTTAAGAACTGCTGAAGTTGATAGGACTATTTGTTCCTGCTGTAAATGTCCTTACAGACAGTGTTGTTTTTCTGGTTGATAATTCTTTCTTTTCTCTAAATTCTGTCTCACTCCTCCTATATAAAATTAAAAGCTGTTAGTTACCTATGGAAAGTTAAGAGAGAATGAAAATGGGTAAGGAAACCAGCTGTATCTAAGATGATTCGATCAGAAAATTTCATCTTATATAGACAATATTGAATCCATAAATGTGATACATCTGTCTCAAAGTACATAGGCTTTGCAATGACTGTTTACTTTGTCAGATTTTTTTTTCATAATTTGAGGGCATTTATGTGCATTCAAATGACAGATTATCAGGAGTTATCTTCAGTATTCTCTCTGCAAGAGTTTTCAAATAAACCGAAATCTTTTATTTTAAACCATTTTGTGAAACATGCAGTGCATTATATTGTAATCCAGATTTATGCTAAAATCAATCATGGCAATCAATTTCTTTACAAAATAATTTATGAATAACTTCTCTACTAAACTTATTGTATATTTAAAATATATTTAGATTTTAATAAAATTGTATTCACCTTAGAATTTTAAAAAATTATATGTACTGAGTAAAGTAAAAATCACTTAAACTTCCAGTTTGTAGATGGTAAGACTGAGTAATATATTTTTGGTCAAGCAGCCACTTGTTAGTGGTAGAGCATAGTAGGCATATGGACTGCATGGAAAATGCTTTCCTGTTCGGTCGTTCTTTGTTTATGATGAGACAAAGGCCTTCATTTTCAAAATTTAGCTGGTGAGGAATGACTACCCATTACCTTCATTTCAGATGGCCCATCCTCTTCCTTCCCATTAGCTTATTTTACATGTCCAGGTCTACAGAATGTGCTCGTGAGCCATTTCCTGTTGCCTTTTATTCCAAGATTCTGCACTATGGGCTTACTGAATTATTAATTATGTTTTCTCTCATCTTCAGAACGACTCATATTTTACAAATGAGGCAACTGAGTCTCAGAGAAGTCAGGCAGTTTTCTTACCGTCCCATGGTAAAGCTGGAGCAGGTATTAAAATCGACTCTGCCTGACTTCAAAGCCTGAATGCTTTGGGCTTTATCAGGCTAACAGTTTACACTTGATTTATGTTATGTTAAACAGATATTGAGAACAGAAGTCTACCTCTAAAAGGCTTTAATCTGTGTAAAAACACTATTCGAGTCACCTAGAACCTTTGCTTTTCCAAGTAACACCAACTGTACACTCCCAGCTTCTCTTTGTGGTCTCCTTCCCGTGACTTCATCAACTTTCTATCCCCGTGTAAATAAGGGTTTTCCTAGCAGAGAACAGGAAGCCAGCCTGACCTTCCCTAGCAGGTGAAACCGTGATACAATGACATTGAAGTTATGTGTCTCATGATGGGGCAAGGATGAATTACCAAAGATAGAAGCCATCTTTGCCCTCCAGCACTCTGGAAAGCTGGATTGAAATAAATTGTTAGGGCAAGTATGGAGGCCCTTGTATTTTTCTCTTTAAATATCTCAAAATTACCTGATAATCACACTTTAATTATCACTAGCTACCCACAAGATCTGATGAGGGCAACGATTATTAATGCCACTTTGCAGGTGGGAAAAATTGATGGATGAACATATAGAGAATTATTTGCAAATCTTGAGAACTGATGTGCCAGCATCTGGACCCAGTTTACCACCTTCCATCCAGCACCTCATCTATTGCCCTTCAGTGCTAAAAAAAAGTTTTTATAAAACTAAGATGTTCCCCATGCATTTTAGACATCAAGTGACTCATGCAGAGGAGCATGGTTTGATGAGTTGCATATAAATGTACCCAAAACATACGGATTACATTTCCTTTAAAAACACATGGGCTTAAAAATTAGGGGGGAAAGTGCTTGGCCAATGTTTTTTGGTTTTGCAGAACACAAAACATTTGTGGAAGACTTTGGAGTTACAGAGTTTGCCAAACCTCAAACCAAAACATGTTCAGGTTTGTCGATCTCAATCCATCCTAGTACAATCCAGAGGCTCAAGAAGGGAGGAATGAGAGGAAAGATGGGGAGGACACAGCCACCCACGACACCCTCCTCAAATGCCTTTGAGAGTCTCTCTTGGCCCATAAGCCTGTCACACTCAGAACCATCCGAGTGTGGCACCCTGGCTGACAGCTGTGTCCTCTGAAGTATAGAAAAGAGTGCTTGGGGGACCTGTGGCTGAGGATACTAGCTTCCTATTTTTCATAGGTTGATGTAAAGAGGTATCAGGTCAAGCATGGTGGTTAATGCCTGTAATCCCAGCACTTTGGGAGGCCGAGGCAGGTGGATCACCTGAGGTCAGGAGTTCAAGACCAGCCTGGCCAACATGACAAAACTCCATCTCTACTGAAAATACAAAAATTAGCCAGGCATGCTGGTGCATGCCTGTAATTCCAGCTACTAGGGTGGCTGAGGCACGAGGATCGCTTGAATCTGGGAGGCAGAGGTTGCAGTGAGCCGATATTGTGTCACTGCACTCTAGCCTGGGCAACAGAGCAAGTCTCCATCTCAATAAATAAATAAATAAATAAATAAATAAGCAATCCATGGAGAAGTCCTTGTGGCTTCTTGCCCCATCCCTTTCTCTTTCCTCTCAATGGGAACCAGAATGACTGATCCAATTGCTGAGTCTGGAAGAAGGAACCCCCCTGCAGATTCTTGCCTGCTTGTCTGCAGAAAATACATTCCCAGCTGTTTTCCCATTATGTGGAAAGCCTAGCAGAGGAGGCCTGCATTTTTCAGGCATCAGCTTATTTCAGGGGAGTTCCAGTCAGCTCATTCAGCCTTCTCACCTATGCCACAACCCTCCAACACCTTTATCTGTAGTAAAAATGTATTCTGGTCTCCATGGCATTAGGCTCCTGTATCTTCCACAGAATAGATTCTAAGCTTGGATGAAACAAGAGGTGATATTCATTGGACTGTGTAGGACCCCAGTGGGAGCCCCAGTGGGTCCAGGTTTCAGCCCTGTGGTGCCACCATCATTAGCGCCTGTTGTAGTTCTCCCTGCTTCTTCAGGAAGTGTCAGGTGAAAAGCATGGGAAGGTCTCCACCCTTCAGATTTGACTTATGGAACTGCTACTTTCCATTCCCAAGTAATTATGCCCCTCATGAGAAGTCTTCAGTGGGAGCATGCACGCATGTGTGTGTGTGAATGTTGAATGTGTGTATGTATAAGTAAACCTTTATATGTATGAGTGTGTGTCTATGTGTGCGTAAGTATTCAAAAATATGTGAATGTGTGTGTGTAAGTGTGTACCTGTGTAAGTATACCTGTATATGTGGGAATGTATGTGTGTGAGAGAGAGAGAGAAAGAGGGAGAGAGAGAGATGGGTGGGTGTATGTGTGTGTTCATCTTGTGGGGAAGAATAGCAGACGGCCATTTCTTCTGGAGTAAAATCACCGACAGATTTTGCTTCCAGGCATTTTCTCTGCAATGGGAGGGAAATTGTGTTTTTTTCTAAGTTGTTTCAACTTGTAGATTTCTTAGGAATTGTGTGGCCCAAATTTGGTTTTGTGTGCATATGTGGGGTCGGGGCGGGGGCAGTGTTCACCTATTATCAGGCCTAGCTCTCAGGCACAATATCCAGGATTGCCTCTGGGAGACTTCCACTGCGGGTGACAGCAACACTTTCTTGTTCCCAGGGAAAAATAGCTTTTCTCAGCTAATTTTTTTTTTTCGTTTTGCGCTCTGTGCTCCTGGCCTCTGCCCCCTACTAGAATATAAGCTCCTGGAAGACTGGGACTGTACCTATTTCAGGTTTCTATTCTTGTATTCTTTTCCCATAGTGCCAGGAATAATGAATAAAATACAATTTTTCCTTTAGCTACACACAGTAAAAAGGTGTTGATGAGTGATAGACTGGACAGGGAAAATGTGGCACATATACACCATGGAATATTATGCAGCCATCAAAAATGATGAGTTTGTGTCCTTCGTAGGGACATGGATGAACCTGGAAACCATCATTCTCAGCAGACTGGCACAAGAACACAAAATCAAACACCGAATGTTCTCACTCATAGGCAGGTGTTGAACAATAAGAACACATGGACATAGGGAGGGGAGCACTACACACTGGGGTCTGTTGGTGGGGAATAGGGGAGGGATAGTGGGAGGCGGGGAGTTGGGGAGAGATAGCATGGGGAGAAATGCCACATACAGGTGAAGGGGAGGAAAGCAGCAAATCACACTGCCACATGTGTACCTATGCAACAATCTTGCATGTTCTTCACATGTACCCCAAAACCTAAAATGCAATAAATAAATTTTAAAAAAAAAAGAGAGACATTAAAGGGTTTTGTTTACTCATTTGCCTTTGTGCTTTTAAAGCCATTTAGGAGAGATTTAGTGTGTCTGTCTCATAAATTTAAAACTAAACAGCTAATTGCATCATTTTTCTTTTAAAGGGTGTTGATCCAAAAGACGGAGTTCCATATGAGAAGAAATTCTGTGAAGGTATGAATTGTGGATGTCAGTGTGGTGATGACGATGGAGTATTCTTTCCTAGTCTGAGTCAAATTGAAGTGAGCAGACCACCTAAGTCAGAACATGCTCAATGCTAGGATTTACTCTCTGCTGACCAACTTAAATTTTTTTCATGACAGATCAGGAAAAAAAAAAAAAACTATCTAAAAGGTTCAGAAAAGGAGGGAAGGGGGCAGAATCTTAAAAAAGCAAAAGAATTTGTTTAATTGACTCTTTTACTTGAGGATTAGGCTGCAAAATGGATAAAAGAGCAATGGAAATCTAGCACTTTTCCAAATAAGAAACCAAGCAGCAGAGATAACTGACATTTTTAATATTTTGCATTTTCCTCTAATTACACTGCAAGGTCAGACACCTGGACTTCTATTGATGGAAGGAGTCTCCGTGTCCACTAGGCCAAAGATGCATATCTGAATGTCTGAATGACTTGAGAGAGACTGCCAGGCTATAACCTGTGAGGGCTTCCCAAAAATAGCTGAGCAAAACTCTGTGCCCTAAGTGCCCAGATGGCACAAACATCTGCACCACCAGTTCCATTGGGGAAACCTCACCACTCACACATTACTGAAAATATGCTCCTGGTGATGCCAACACTTGATGGTAACATCACTGTTTTATGTTAGGCAATGCTTTTTTCCCCAGTTTCACAATCACCTCATTCATTCATTCATTCTTTCAACAGGCATTTTCTGACCAACGATTTCAATTCTAACCAAGAGCTATAGTTGGCTTTGAGTTTTCATGGAAAAAAGTATATTGTCTTTGCATTCTGTCAACTTAAAGCCTAATTGTCTTTAAGCCCTCAGAGGGGAGGAAGAGGGAAAGAAAATATAAAGGCTTATTACATGTTTATGCAGTTTAGGAATATTTGTTGGATGAATAAAAGAACAAATGAACAATTAAACCAATCAATGAAACATAGGTAGATCTAGGTGAAGCCCTGGTGCAAAGCCTCTTAGATTCCCCACATCCTACTCTCCCTGTGCCCTCTGGGATGTCCTGGGCCTCCTTAGCCCCCATTTGTGTAGCCAAGTAGTGGTATCTATGAAGCCCAGGCTGGGGAGCCAATGAAGTGGCAAATTGTGGGATATTTAGCAGTATCCCTGACCTCTATCCACGAGATGCCAGGAGCACCCCCAACAGAAAAGTTTCTCCAGACATTGCCAATATCCTCGGAGGTAAAGAAATGTACCAACTTGACCCCTTGAGAATTGCTTCTTTAGAAGTATCAATCTTAGGTACTGAAGATGGCAGGACACTTAGACCTCCAGCTCAGAGACAGCAGAATCCACCCAGATCCTGTGTCCCAGTCACTCAGTAGGCTGGACCCTCCATGCTCTGAGGGGTGAGACCCCTGGTCCAGGCAGTGAGACTAGGCCATCCTCCTGCATGGTTTAAGGCATTTGGAAGTGGACAAGGAGGTGCCTCTGTCTGTCTCTGGGAGGCATCAATTGATTCTTTGAGGATCTTAAGGAATTTGGAAGAATTTGTTCACAGGCGAATGATTAGTATGGATGGGCCTCAGAGTCAGATTAAGTGATTCTGAACCTCCGACCATACAGGGCTGCATGAAGACCTTCCTATCTCTGCCTCTCCATTAATCGGCCAGAATCATCTATCCAGTGCTTTTGCCTGTATGGATTAAGGGCTTTAAAAGACCACAACATCTTTGAAAAATCAAAATCGTTCCATAAGATCATTAACTCTTAAAGTGAATTGTAATAGACATCGGTGTGTTTTCAAGAAAGTAATTTCCAGAACCAAAATTTAGGACATATTTCTGATTTCAGATAAAGCTTTGATTCATTTATTCATCCATCATTCATTCAAGATGTTGTACAGCAGTTTGTTTTATGCTGAGCTGGGAAACACACCAAACACACCTGCATCTCTACATCTTAGCTAGCAGCTCCAATGACCTGGAAGTCTCATTCAGCTCCTAAATGCTATGCCCCTCACTCTCAAACATGCTAAAAGTGGTAATGCATTGCTATTATAACACTCGGTGCCTGGAATACACACTAGGGTATCTGCTCTCATAACTATCCAGTCTGGAGGCTCCAAACTACTTGAGTGCATAAATAATGTAAATAAATTGTGCTGCCCAGGTTCACAGCCCAGGGGAATCATATTGCTGGGAGACTCAGCTGGGGCTCATTTTCACATCTCTCCTGAATGGATCACAGCGTCGCAGATGTCTTTGGTGAGTAATTTTGGCAGTAATCATTCCAGATGTGCTGGCCTTTGTTTTTTTGTTTCCCCTTGCTTTCTCTAAATGTGATGCCAACTCCAAACAGGTGCAAATTTCCCTCTTCAGCAAAATCTGCCACAAAAGGCATATCCACAGTCACTTCAGTCCTAGACAAATGGCAAAAGGTTCCTTCTACTCACCTCTCCAGCCTCAGCCCAGCTGCTGCCAGGAACCCTGAAGGCAGCAGTGGGGAGTCAAGAAGGTAGAGAATGCATAGAAAGGACACAGCCCACCAGGCTGCCTTCCCCATGGAGGTCAGGATGAGGCAATCTGGGTACTGTCCAGCTTGGTATTTTTTTATTTTTAAGTTCTGGGGTACATGTGCAGATTGTGCAGAATTGTTACATAGGTATATGCATGCCATGGTCGTTTGCTGTATCCATCCCCCTGCCAAATACATTAGGTATTTCTTCTAATGTTATCCCTCCCCAATTCCTCCACCCCCTGCTATCCCTCCCCTAGCCCCGCCACCCCTCAACAGGCCCCAGTGTGTGATGTCCCCATCCCTATGTCCATATGTTCTCGTTATTCAACACCCACTTATGAGTGAGAACATGCGGTGCTTGGTTTTCTGTTCTTGTGTCAGTTTGCTGAGAATGATGGTTTCCAGCTTCATCCATGTCCCTGCAAAGGACATGAACTTGTCCTTTTTTATGACCGCATAGTATTCCATGGTGTATATGTGCCACATTTGTGCATGTGTCTTCATAGTAGAACGATTTATAATCCTTTGGGTATATACCCAGTAATGGGATTGCTGGAAAAAAGCTCATCTTCACTGGTCATTAGAGAAATGCAAATCAAAACCACATTGAGATACCATCTCATGCCAGTTAGAATGGCAATCATTAAAAAACCTGGAGACAACAGATGCTGGAGAGGATGTGGAGAAACATGAACGCTTTAACACTGTTGGTGGGAGTGTAAATTAGTTCAACCATTGTGGAAGATAGTGTGGTGATTTCTCAAGGATATAGAAATAGAAATAACATTTGACCCAGCTTGTTTTGTATCTGAGCAAGCAAGAAGCACTAGGCTGAGCAGGCTGCTCGGCTCCTGATGGC
>CAUYLG010071378.1:0-75868 GCA_963573385.1 Cacajao melanocephalus | reverse complement strand
GCCTGGGCAGTAGAACAAGAATCCTGTTCTCTCTCCCTCTTTTTCTTCCTCTTTCTTTCTCTCATACATTCTTTTTCTTTCTTTCTTTCACTCTCACTTTCTTTCCTCTCTTTTTCTTTCTTTCAAAAAAAAAAAAAAGTGAGATAAGCCAAGTACAGAAAAGAAGAATGTTGCATCTTCTCACTCATACGGAGGAGCTCAAAAAGTGGAACTCACATTGGTGGTTAGCACAGGCCAGGAACGGTAGAGGGGAGGAGAGGATGAAGAGAAGTTGATTAATGGGTACAAATACATAGTCTGATAGAAGAAATAACACCTAGTGTTAAACAGATCAGTAAGGTGACTAAAAAAAAATAATAATAATAATAATAAAAACATATATATACTAAAAATTCCCACCCAACTGCCTAATCATCATCTTTATTTGCATGCCCAACAGGCTTCTCAAACTTACTATGTCCAGAAAGCCTTCTCCACCTTCCATCTCCCTGCTCCCAGCTAACGGCAATTCCGTCTTTCTAGTTGCTCAGACCAAAATTTAAAGTCACTTTTTATTCGTCTCTTCCTCTCTTAACCCATGTTCCATCTTTCTACAAATCCCATCAACTCTGTTCAGACTTGTATCCTCTTCTTGCTATCTCTACTGCTGTCACCCTTGTGTCAACCATCACTAGATCTAGCCCAGATTATTCCAATGGTCTTCCAATGGATCTGCCCATAGTCTTTCTCAGCACAGCAACCAGAGTGATCTTACTGAAACACATGTCAGACCAATTCATGCCTTGTGATAGCCGACATGCCTTACACGATGCACTTCATTCCCTATTATATCTTTGGTTGCATCATATGCTACATCCCTTCCTCGCTCCACACCAACTACCACCAAGTACCCTGATTTCCTCAATAAACAGTACAGTCACATGTTTGTTTGTTTATAATTCAGTTATAATTTACATAAAATGGGTAAATCTTAACTGCTAAGTTTATAGTCTTGACAGCTCTGTAGGCCCATGGAACCACCATCCGTATCAAGATAGAGAACAATATTCTGTCACCTCAGGTTCTTTTCCAGTCAATTCCAGTCCATACTTAAAACACAACTACAATTTTAATTTCTGTTACCATAGATTTGCGTTGCCTGTTTTTAGACTTAATATAAATGGAATCAAATGGTATATATTGTTTTATGTCTAGCTTTTTTTTCCTTAACATAATCTTCCTGAGATTCATTCATGTCATAGTATGTATTCATAGCTTTTTACTTCCAATTAATAACTAGTATTCCATTGTATGAATGTATTAGTTCATTTTACATTCTTCTCTTGATAAATATTCAGGATGTTTTCCATTTGGGGCTAATATGAACAAAGATGCTATGAACATAGTGTACAAGTCTTTGTGTACACGTTTTTATTTCTCTTGGGTAAATATCAAGGATTGAGATTATTGGGCCATAGGCAAAATGCATGTTTAACTTTATAAAGAAACCTTGCCTTCTGGCCTTTGCATTGCTGTTCCCCTTACCTGGAATGTTCTTCCTCTAGGTATCTCATGGACAACTCCTTGGCTTCCTTGTCTTTGCCAAAAGTCACCTTTTAAATGAGCTCTACCCTATGCAATCCAACTCTTTCTTCTATCTCAACCCTAGCACTCTCACTATTTCCAGATTTTCCTATAGCAATCTTCACCCTTCATTGTGCTATATAATAATAAATTCTTATTTATTGATTTTTTTCTTCCACCAGAATGAACAAAAGGGCTTTTTAAAAACCTCCATTGTTTATTAATGTGTCAACATTACCTAGAACAGTGCCTGACATCTAAGTAGACAGTCATAAATAATCGTTAAATAGAAGGAAAGAAAGAAAAGGAGAAGAAGGAAGGGAGGGAGGGAGGAAGGAAGGAAGGAAGGAAGGAAGGAAAGAAAGAAGGAGGGAAGGAGGGAAGGAGGGGTAGGGAAGGAAGGAAGGAAAGAAGGGAGGGAGGGAGGAAGGAGGGAAGGAGGAGGAGGGAAGGAGGGACGAAAGGAAGGAAAGAAGGGAGAGAGGAAGGGAAAGAAGGAAGGAGAAGAAAGGGGGCAATGTCTGTGGTGTCTCTCAGAATGCCAGGTCATGGATGCTCTATGGGACTCCTCAGGTCTCCATAGCGGCGGAGGTAGTACTCAGTTGTTCCTAGCAAATTTTAGTGCTTACTCTTGTCCCATGTGTGCTACCTGTGGGCTTTCCAACCTGTTCCTCTTCATGACATACAAGGTGTTCTCTTGTGTAAAAAGCCTCTGTATTTTGACATAGAGTTATGAAAATGTCTCATCCATCAGCAGTTAATCTGCTTGGCTCCTGAGTTAGTGTGTCCGGATGTGTCTATCTGGTCTCTCTTTTCTCCTCCTCCAAACACACACCACCCAATTGTGAAGGGAGTTTCAAGCTTCTTTCCGTGTCCCGTAAGTAGCACCCAAACCCAAACCCCACTCCTCCTCCATTTCCTCAGACCTTGAAGGCATTCATATGCTGCATTTCCGGAATTCCTCCAGCTGAATAGATTAATGGCTGGTGTTTTTTTTTTTTTTTTTTCAAAGCATTTACTATGTAGAATTAGCTATTATTTGCGACATAATCTGGCAGAAAATTCCAGAAAGCTATATTTCTTTTGCCTTCTAATACAAGCCCTCACTAATAAGATGGCAAAACTAGGATTGCTATTTATTTATTAAGTCCTCAACTTTGGAGAAAATTACAAAGAGGTAATGGGCACCTGTGGGGGCAGGAGCTATTTGAGAACTCACTATTCTTTCCTCTCAGTTTTGCTGTGACCCTACCTCTGCTCTAAAAAAAGATAAGTTTATTAACTTTAAAAAAAGGAGTAGTGATAGCTCTGCCTTAAAGATAACATTGAAGTCATGTAAATAAAAAATCACTGCCCATCCATTTTCCTACGGGTCCGCTAAAGTGAATGTGAACTCATTCAGGGTTTAAGCCAATTCTCTCATCAAGTAAGTCAATGTTTATTGCAGTTTAACAGTGCTGCTTATCTTAACAATCTTAAAGTGATTATATCAGTGCCTGTTTCGGTCAGGGTATAGTCAGGAAAATGTAATTCACTTTAAGTATTTACAACAGAGGATGCATAACACAGAAAGCTGGTTCCACCGACGATAAAGGAGCAGAGAAGCCAAATGAAATTGTGAGAGGAAAGCCTTCGCAACATCAGGGACTCACTCCTCTCCCTGTGCTGACTAGACAAAGGGAGATGACAAAGTTACCAGAGTCCAGGTGTCAGGGTTACTCAACAGAAGCCAGTTTCAAGGCAGGTCTGTCAGACAGGAGTTGTGCCATGGAAAATATACAACCCAGCCAGAGATAACCCCAAAAATGTATAATTGAAGAGAAATTCCCTGGTACCTTCATTTCTGTCACCGCTCAGTCTCCTGCAGGTCTCCCCACTGTCCACACATAGTCCGAAGCCCACTGACATACGAGCCTGGGAATCAGCCTGCAGGGATCAGCCCTTCAAGCAGGCCAACAGCAAGGAATAGATCTGAGGGCAGCAATCAGCACTGTGGCAAGGCTAGAATAAACATACAGAGCAGAATTTGAAAAGCATTCAAAAATTTCTATCAGAGTAGATGATTTTCTGTATGGTGCTATTTCAGAACATTTCAAAATACATGTATTAGCATTGGGAAGGGTTAATGGCTTATGCTCTATTAGGTTCAAAAAGAGAAAGAAAGAGGGACAGAGTAGGAAGGAATGAAGGAAGCAGGGGAGGGAGGGAGGGAGGGAAGGAAGGAGGGAAGGAGGAAGAAGGAAGGGAGGGAGGGAGAGAGAAAGAAAGAAAAAGAGAAAGAAAGAAAAGAGAAAGAAAGAAAGAAAAAAGAAAGAAAGAAGGAAAAGAATGATTAATTTACTTAATGGTAAACATTATTAAAATAGATCAATACTCAGGCAAAGCTTGAAAAAGGGAGTCTTGTTTTATTCCATCCCACCACAGTCCTATTCTCTTGGCCTCCTATGGCACAGAGATTAGCGGTAGTGAAGTTGAGAAAAGAGGTTAGAACTTTCCATGTTATTTCTGGCTATTTCAGTTGCAGCATAGAAAAAATAAGATGAATAGTAATAGTTCAGATCTTATCTTGATACTAATCTTGATGATTTGTGTATTTTTAGAGACATGAAACCAATAAACATAATTGGGAGGTAAAGTTTCTTTTTCTTCTATTTGACATCCTAAAGTTATTTTAACAAGAAGAAAATTCAGCCTAAAAAAAGGCTGTGCTCCTAAATTCAAGTGTTCATACACTTAAGTCTATAATTTACTAGGCACCATGTTATGACAAGACTAACAATTAGATCATTGTTGCATAAGCACTATGATAACTTAACGGGCAGTAGAGAGCGCCCAGGGTTTTGGTTCTAAGACATGAGTCTAAGTACCACCTGGAGTACTTTTCTGGCTCTGTATCTTTGGACAAACAACTTGATGACTCTGAGCCTCCAGCCATTTGAAATAAAACAACTACAATCATGGTACCACTCCACAAAGCCATTGTGATGATTTAATGAAATAAAATTTGATGGCGCTACAGCACAAATGTTTGGCTTCTGTTGTTTTCCTTTTTATTTTGGGGACCCAAGAATAAGCCGTCCTTCTAGCCAATGAAGCAACACCAAACACAAACATTATGTAGTCAGAAGCAACCCGAAAATAGCTACTATATAATTACCCGAGTCTTGAGAAGAGAAAACAATTTCAAGATTAGAGAAGGAAAAACACAGAGAATTTTCTATGCCTTCTCAAATGCAACAGCTGAAAGAAGACCCATCAAACTCACTTATGGCACCCAGCTGCGTGACTGCATCTTTACAGCCCTAAGGATTCCAGATGTATGGGATTCACCTGAGTCTAGGAAGCGCTCAAACAAGCTAACCAACAATTTCCTACAAAACAGTGGGCTAAATAATCAGAAGAAGAAATGAAAATCACCTGGACAATTTTGCCTTACAATTGACAGAAGGGGTGGGGAAAGATAAGTTTTATAAATAGTTTCTTGCTGCAGTTTTCTCATTCAAATGCCTCTGGGGAAGCAGTTTTTCTACCCAGTTCTGGTTTTAGTTGAGTTGCTTTGCTTTCCTCTCTAAATCAGACCCTGAAAATGACCTATTGCAAACCCACCCACTCTTCTTCCCAGAGAATCCTTTTATTCATAAAACCACTTTTTCTTTTTTCCATGAAAGTACCTCCATGTTAGTCCTTTGGAGGAATTTAGCCAAGAATTTATCTTCCAACAGATATTTGCTGAAGGCCTACAGCATGCCACGCATGCTCCCTTCTAGGCACTCTGGGCACACCAAGAAACAGAGGAAGATCTCTGTACTTATGGAGCTTTTTATTCTAGTGAGGGAGACAGACAATGAACAAGAAACATAGACAAGAGGTAGATGATACAGGGTGCTAGGAAGTGATAAGTATTATGATTTAAAAGCACGAACCATGGAGCAGTTCCAGGAGTGCTGAGTCGGCGGCATTGGTGAGAGAAGTAAAAAGTTCCTCATGTCCTCCCAACTGTCAGCACACCAAAGAGTTAGATTTCTGTGAAGGCACACAACCCTTTTCCTGAAACAAGGTCTCACACTAGCAAGGAATAGCTTTGTTTCTTTCCTATTCAAACAAGTAATGAAATTACATATAGCAATTTTTACTCTTTTAATTTCCAGATCTGATTGTGTGGAGCTACATATTAGGATACCCTGGTTTCTGTATGCATTAAATTCCATTAGGGCTAATTTAGCTTTTCTATCTCCAAGTCCTCGATCTTTCCATCTTCCCTTCACAAATAGAATAATTACCAGCTCATGTCCTCTGACGTCAGAACAGTGCAACCACTTTCTGCGTTTTAGCAATTCAATTATAAGACTTTCATTTGATTCCCTGGACCTCATTTGAACTTCCGTGGGTACAATCCTATGTTAATAAAACACATACTGACCCTAGGAAAAATTGCAAAGCAGGTGAAAATGGAGTAGGAGCTGCTCTACAATTCATGTCTCAGGCTCTTAACTCATTTATTACAGAAATTTCTTTCTCTTTGCTTCCAGTCCATAGTGCTCAAGTAGGTCCCTGACCTGCACTGTGTGTCTCCCCTACTCAAAGCTTGCAACCGTATGTGGCATTACCTTGAGGAATTTCCATATAACCAAAAAAAAAAGTGTTTCATCATAATTAATTCACACACAATTAATACAAGAGAAATTTTTAAATTTCTACTAGGGAAGGGAGTTTCTGGCTTCATCTTAGCTAGCTTTTTATCTTCAGGGCTTAATACATGTTAGTACTCATATATATTTGATGGATGAATGAATGGAAGAGAAATATTAATATATGAAAATTTACTCCTGACAGAGTGAAGAGAACAAACAATATCTATTCTGCATTTAATTGGTTGAAAATAGTATTGGGACCATATTTCTCCTAGGACCTTCTGCTTTATCCCCTCTTCATCATCCTTTTCTTTCACAGTGTGCTGTTTGGCGTTTTGTCTGCCTGTCTCTGCCACTGGACTCTGAAATCCTTGAGATGTCAGATATGTTTAGCAGTTTTATCTCCTGTCACTAATATTTGGGATGGGAGAACACGTATTTCCCCACTACTTGTTTCCAGCCACACGGGATAAGGAATTTCTAATCTCCTCCTCAGAAGAGAAAAAACCACGGGAGGAGCTTGTGATGTCTCTCTAGGCGCTGCCTCACTCCTCTCCAATGGCTTACTTCATTGGTAAATGTGGGACAAGAAACCATCATACTCAGCTCAGTTACATCTGCCTCTCCTTTTGGACCAGGCCTGCCTGCAGGACACCCATATTCTCTGCAACTATCATGGGGTAAATGTATAGAGGGGGCTGGAGAGTGAAGGGGTTCTACTGCTCTTCTACGGCCTAGAAGAGGTGGGTGGGTAGAAGAGTCTGCCTAATCCAGTAGTAAAGTCTTAGGTGGCCCATTGAGGATGCCATGTTTGGAATGATGGCACTGAGGCCTGGAGGGCTTACATGGCTTTCCCAAGGTAACAATGAGCAACTGGCTTTGCTGAGATTTGAACCTAAGCACTTTGGTTATAAAACTCTTGAACACAATGCCCTATTTCTTCTTCTTCCTCTTTTTTTTTTTTTTTTTTTGGTTTTGTTTTAATTATTTTCACACTCTCTAATCAGCTTTACCAGAAAAGTCAGTTTTACATCTCTGTCAGATTCCTGCATCTACTCTTGAATGCAGCACTAGCACAAGGCTGGCCTGGCTCATTATATGCATTCAAAAATGGGTGACTTTAATGAAATGATATTATCAGAGTCCTTGCGATGCTTAAATGAAAAAGTGAAGAATGAAATAGATCACGACAATATCACTCTGATGCTTGAAAAAATGTAGAATCAGCTCTCATCCCAAAACTCCAGGAGTCATTAATTTGTTGGATACTTTAGAGAACAGAATCAGGTGAGGGTGAGGTGAAAATGTCTAACACTGGCCCTTTGTTTCCTGCCTCCACTATACCATTCAGGTGTATAACCTGAGCTGGGGCACATCCGAGCAATTCTTGATATCTTTATCCTAGGAATTTCTTCCGAAAGTGTAATCTGTGGGCCTCCACTGGAACAAGATCATCTCAGGAAAAAATAAAAATAAAAAAAGAAGAAATAGGGCATTGTGTTCAAGAGTATGGGTTGTATAACCAAAATGCTTAGGTTCAAATCTCAGCAAAGTCACTTGCTCATTGTGACCTTGGCAAAGCTATAGAAGCACTCCAGCCCTCAGTGCCATCATTCCCAAATGTAAAGACATGTCTTAGAACAGTTATGCAGATTATATAAGGCAATCTATATAAAATATTTAATGTAATAAATAATATATAGGTGCTCAATAAGTGCTGGTTCCCTTACATAAGCTTGATAATTTTATTACCTTCCTCTCAGAGAGTACCAATACATGTAACTCTACCTAGGACGCTGAAAAATCCTGCACTAAGGAAATGCATTCAACCTTGTTCAATGCAGCACCTCTGGGTTTTTAAAATATTTTTAACATCAAGACAAACACTTTGTGCAATACTGCCACAAGTCCGTGAATTTAGCCGAGGGCAACACACACACCTAGTGAACATCAAGCCGTAAAGGTAGATTCAATTCAGAAATATACCCCTATTTGGTTGGTGGGTCACTTCTGAAGTCTGGGTCCAGCTTCCCTTCACCATCTGTCTTTTAATGTCCAGTACTAAGCACAGGCCTTAGTTAATTGAACATGCAAAGCGGCACCCACAGGCAATGATCTCAGTATATATTTTGAGTCATCAGCCAAAGAAATCAGAGATGAAAGCAACATCTAATGGCTGAGAATACATAAATAGCCATTTCCACTCACTTTCAATTACCCTGCAGAGGAATCTGGTCACAGATGAGCTCAGTAAATTCACAATATGTTATCCTCAATAGCCAAGCTGAGTAAAATCACCCAATTTGTTAGAACATTAATCCTGTAAAAGCATTGCCATCCTTAATCATTTTATGGCTTCACATTGCTTAATGGTAAAGATAAGAGGACCCCCAGGGATGCCCAGGTGGTGTGACCTTCAGTGAGTCAAGTGCAGACAATCTCCTGATAGCATATATGGATGTTGTACAGCCTAAATACCCAGCTTACAGCTAGTGTGGTCAGTGTTCTAAACTCTCATCTGCACTATGTGCCTTTCACAAAGTCATCCTGGAGGAATTTCCAGTCCTTTGAAAGTGGAGATTACAATGTATTTATTTCTGAATCCTTAATGATTGGCATAATATCAGATACATGGAAGTCATACATTTAACAAATATTTGTTAAATGAAAAATCAAATAAGTGATAGTAGGCAGTTACCGTCAGCAAATACACACATACATATGTACATACATAAAGGATGGGCTTCTTTTTTACATTTCTCAATCTGAAGGGGGAGGTGAAGGCACTCTTCGCTTGATTCTACCTGTGAGGGGAGTAGTTCTGAAGTGCCGATACCTTTAGAGCATAACTGGCAGGAAATGTGGAAAGCCCCATACTTTACAGGTTTAAATCTTAGATCTGTCTCTTAGTAGATGTGTGACTTTGGGCAAGCTAGTTAGTCTTTCTGTGCCTCAATGACCGAACTGTCAGATAGGAGTGATAATCAAGGTTGTCATGAGATATAAATAAATTATATACAGCTACGCACCACATTACAATGTTTCTGCCAACAATAGACTGCATATACAATTATGGTCTTAAGATTATGATGAAACTGACCTATACAGGTGTATTATTGTTTTAATCTCTCTTGTGTTGTATTTTTACTGTATTTTTTCTATGTTTCGATATGTCTAGATACACAAGTACTTGCCACTATGTTATAATTGCCTACAGTATTCGGCTTAGCAGCATACTGTATAGGTTTGTAGCCTCATAGCAACAATAGGCTAAACCATCATATAACGTACTATCTAGGTTTGTGTAAGTACACTCTATGATATTCATACAATGACAGATGGGCCTAATAATCCATTTCTCAGAGGATATTTCTATCATTAAATAATGCATAACTATATATGTAAAATATATACGTGTGTACACACACAAATATCTGTATACAGCATGTGTCTAAATACATGGCACATACATATTTATATATATGTGTGTGTGTGTGTATATATATATAATCTGAAAGGAATGTGTAGTACACAATGAACACAATCTAAGCCTGGGCTATTTAAGGTTAAAAAGTTTAGAGTAGAACCCTAAGGAGTTCATGAACTCTTGCTCCCATGTAAATTGTTCTTTCTTAATACTTTGTTCCCTCTTTGTATCTTTTAAAACTCATTTCTCACAATGTAAATGCAGCATGAGGGGCCAAAACCCTGACAAGGAATAGCATATATTTTTCTGGCCTTTCCCTCTACCCAGATTTCTCTGCGACCTATAGAAGTGTTGCCTGGCCAAGAACATTAGTTTCCACATGACAGACTTTTGCACTTTTGCCTTCCCTTTCCTTCATCCTGGGGATAGCTCATCACATCGGCCACTGCTTGGAGGTCATCATAAATTCTACCCATACAAAGCCCCCATCACTGCACCAAAGGAGCTATACTCTCCTCCTGACTTAAATAGTGAATCAGTGTAACATAAATTTATATGACTAGTAAAATAGTTGCTGCTGGCTGACCAGTGCTAGCAGCTACTATTTTGCTAGTCATGTAAATAGTTGCTCCTTGACCTGTCAGGGAGTCATGCATTGTTGTGGTCTTTTCTTTTTCCAGAGAAAAAAAAATATTTTTTAATAATATTTCATTTTACTTTGAGATGAAGTTTTGCTCGTTGCCCAGGTTGGAGTGCAATGGTGGGATATCAACTCACCACAACCTCCACCTCTGAGGTTCAAGTGATTCTCCTGCCTCCAGAGTAGCTGGGATTACAGGCATGAGCCACCACACCCAGCTAATTTTGTATTTTTAATAGAGACAGGGTTTCTCCATGTTGGTCAGGGTGGTCTTGAACTCCTGACCTCAGACGATCTGCCTGCCTCGGCCTCCCAAAGTGCTGAGATTACAGGCATAAGCCACCACACCCAGCCTGAAAAATTACTTTTTAAAAAATCAACTTAAGGTATATATTATATACAATAAAGTACACTATTTCTTACATGTGTAGTTGAATGAGATTTGACAAATGTATAACCTGTATAACCACAGTCATCAGTACATTTTCATCATCCTAAAAAGTTCCCTTGTACCCTTGGTAGCAAATGATACCCACACTAGTCTCCAAGCAACCACTCACCTATCACTTCAGTTGAGTTTTGCCTTTGCTAAAATTTCATATGTTTGCTTTTGTGTATTTTCTTTTATTCAGCATATTTTTTTCAGTCATTTATGCTGTTACGTGTTTCAGTACTTTGCTCTTTTTCATTGCTAAGTAGTAATCCAGTGTGTGAATATACTATAATTTGTTTATTTATCCACCTATTCATAGATATTCGAGTTGTTTGCTGGGTTTGTTGTTGCTGTTGTTGTTTTATTTTGTTTTGTTTTTGGCTGCTAGGAATAAAGCTGCTATGGACATTCATGTAAAATGTTTTATGTGGTCATATGCTTGCTTTCTCTCGGGTAGCTTCCTAAACAGGACGGCTGGTCCTATGGTAATTGTATTTAATTTTATGAGAACATGTCAGACTGTTTTCCAGAGAGTTCTATAATTTTATATTCCCATAACTAATTTATGAGTTACAGTAGCTCCACGTTTTGTAAACACTTGATATTGTCAATCTCTTTAAGTGTAGTAACTCTAGTGAATGTGTGATTGTATCATTGTGTTTTAATTTGCACTCCCTGATGATTAGTGATGTTGAGCATCTTTTCATGTGCTCATTGGCATTTGTGGCATTTGTATATCTTCTTTTATGGTGAATCTTTTCAGATCTTTTGCCTACTTTCTACTTGGGTTTTTTATCTTCTTACTATTAAAGTCTAAGAATTCTTTATATGTTTATATACAAATCCCTTGTCAGATAAACTTTGAAAATATTTTCTCCATTCATATTTGCCTTTTCATTTCTTAATGGTCTTATAAGCAAAATATTTTAATTATGATAAAGTTCTATTTTTCCATTTTTCTTCGAGTTTCATGCTTTCTGTGTGCCTAAGACATCCGTGCCAACACAAAGTCACAAATATTTTTTCATATTTTTCTTCAAAAACTTTCATAGGTTTAGCATTATGTTTAGGCCTATAAGCCATTTCAAATTATGAAGTAAGTTGTTTATGGTGGTTTTTTTTTTTTAATGGATAAGCCAGTGGTTCTAGCATAATTTGTGGAAAACAGTGGGCGAAAGGCAATTCTACACACACACACACACACACACACACACACACACACACACAATCTTCTGTTCATTGATTTATATGTCTATCCTTTCATCAATACTACATTGTGTTTATTGTTTTAGCTTTTATAAATTTTAAAAGAAGGTAGTTTAAATCCTCCAATATTGTTCTTGTTTTTCAAAATTGTTTTGGTCATTCTAGGTTCTTTGCATTTCCATATAAATTGTTGAATCAACTGACATTTCTTAAAAAAAAAAAACACGCTGTGGCTGAGGTAAAACTCTACATCATGTCAGGGGGAAATGACATTCTTAACAACATGGACTCATCCAATCAGTGAACATATTTACCATTTATTTGTCATTTTTTCGTTACTCTAAGCAAGGTTTTATAGTTTTGAGGTTTTATACTGTACATTCTTAATACCTTTTGTTAAATTTATCTCTAATTATTTTATCTTTTATGCTAGACTGAATGGAGTCACTTTTATTGCATTTTTCAGTGATTCATTGCTAATACATACAAATACAATTTTTTTTGTCAACTGCTTTGTAGCCTGTAACCTTAATAAATCCACTTGTTAATTCTAGCAGCTTTCTTTTGAATTCCTTAGAGTTTTGTAGATACGTGATCATATCATATGTGAATACAGACAGCTTCATTTCTTCCTTTCTAATTTGTCTATCTTTTTTTCTTTGCCTTGGTTTTCGCATGAATTAGAACCATGGTCTATGACTCTTGTAATGTTAAATAGAAGTGGTAAAAACAGACATACTTGTTATACTCCCAGTCTTAAAATTGAGTCTTTTATCATTAAGTGGGATGTTAGCTGTGTGTTTGTTTTATTTATTTATTTTTTTTTTGGTAGATGTCCTGCATCAGGTTGAAAAGTTCCCTTCAGTTCCTAGTGTGCTGAGCTATTTTACCATGAATATGTGTTGTATTTTGTCCAATGCCTTTTCTGCATCTAATGATGTTCATAAAGATTTTCTTCTTTATTATATTGATATGGTGAATGGTAATGATATTAATTAGATTTTTAATGCAAATTAACTTTTCATTCCTGGGATGAATCTTCTCCATTCTATATCATTTCTTTAATGTACTTCTGGATTTCATTTGCTTGTAATTCATAGAGTAATTTTGTGTCAATGTTCATGAGGGACATGGTCTATAGTTTTTCTGTAATGCATGGGAAGTCATTTGTGGAAAAGACTGGGTGCAAAGGAAACTCAACAACACACACACACTCACACACACAGGTCTGCTTTTGTTATCAGATAAGTCTCATGCTATGGTTTAACTTTTTGTTCCTTTCAAAATTTATGTTGAAATTTAATACCCAATGCAACATTCATGGAAGGCATGGCCTGTGGGAGGTGATTGATTAGGTGCTCTTATAAAAGAGCTTGACAAACCTAGCCTTGTTCATCGAAAATTCATCCCTTTTTGTCCTGCCTCCTTCTGCCATGTGAGAACATAACATTCTTTTTATTCGGAGATGAAATGTTCAAGTCATCATCTTTGAAGTAGAAACCAGACCCTCACCAGACGATGAACCTTCCAGCACTTTGATCTTGGATTTCCCAGACTCCAGAATTGTAAGAAATAAATTTCTGTTCTTTATAAATTACACACTCAAGTATTCTGTTGTAGAAGCATAAAACAGACTAAGACAGTTGGCCTCATAAAGCAAGTTAAGAAGTTTTTTTCTGCAACTGTTTTTCAAATAAGTTTGTATAGGACTCATGTTATTCCTCAGATATTTGATGAAATTCCCCAGTTAAGCAACCTAGAAAATTTGTAGTTTTGTGGGAAATCTTTTGATTTTTATTATGATTTTGTTAATAAATATAGGACTATTCAAATATTCTATTTTTACCTGTGTGGATTTTGGTAATTTATACTGTTCAAGAAATGTTTATTTCATCTAAATTATCAATTTTTGACATAAAATTGTTCATAATATTTCTATTTTCCTTTCTATGCTTCAGGGTCTCTAGTGATGAATTCTCTTTTATTCCTGATATTGATCATATCATTTGTATCTTTTCTTTCTTAATTACTCTGGCCAGAGGATTATCCATTGTATTAATCTTTTCAAATAATCATCTGGTGGTTTTATTAATTTTATCTGGTTTTTCTACTTTCTATTTAATTACTTCCTGTTCTTATCTGTATTATTCTCTTCCACTTGTTTACTTTGAGTTTTATTTGCTTTATAGTGTACAATATGCATTGTCTTAAAATAGAAGGCTAAATAATAATGTATTTATTTATTCTAATTTTTTTGTTCTGAGTCTACTTTAATATTAAAACAATCACTCTTTTAATTGGATGTTTTCAGGGTTTTTTTTTTTCATTCTTTACTTTTAACCTAATTTTCTTGCAGTATCAAAAAGTTGAGTATTGCTTTTTTTAAAAATCCAATCTAACAATCTTTGACTTTTATTTAGGGACTTTAGGAATTTCAGTTTTATGAATTATTAATATAGTTGGGTTTAAATCTGTGATCTTACTATGGGCTGTTTACATTTGTCTGACTAGATATTTTCCCTCTCCATTTGTGAGGGAAAAATTTGCTTAACATAAAATTTTGTGTTAACATATCTTTTTTATTCTTCTTTCAGTACATTAACTCTGTTGTCTTATGTATTGGCTTGTACCATTTCGGGCCAAAAAAGTCTGATATCGTTCTTATCTTTGTTCCCCTTTACATAGTACAGAGTTCTCTTTTCCTCTGGCCATTTCTAGGATCTTTATCATTTATCATGCTTTTCAGAAATTCGATTAATATATGCCTTGGTGGATTTTCGTCTGATGTTTGTATGATTGTATATTAATTTTATGATTTTCATCAAATTCAGAAGTTCTTTTTTCTTTGTTTGATCTAATACTTCTAAAATCCCCCATTTTTCTTCATGGAATTTAATTACATAAATGTAGATCACTTGAAATTGTTCCAAAGACTGCTGAAGCTTTGTTCATTTATTACTTTTTTTTTCTTTCTCTGCTTCCATGTGTATAGTTTCTATTGCTGCATTTTCCATTTCACTGACCTTTTATTCTACAGTATTTAATCTGCTAGTTCCCTTCTGCAATATTTTCACTTTCTATATTGATTTTTCATTCTGGAAGTTCCGTGTGCTTCAATTTTTTTAATATTTATTTCTTTCCTCACTAACTTTATTTTTAAAAAATTCTTGAACATATTTGTTACAGCAATTTAAAAAATATTTAAATCCAATGTATATAATTTCTTTTCTGTAATTTCTAAATTTGTTTCTACTGATTTATTTTTTTCCTGATTATGGGCCACACACTTCTTCCCACATCTAGAAATTTTTGTTGGATGCTGAGAATTGTGATTGTTACACTGCTGAGTGTCTAAATGTGGTTGTCTTCCATTAGAGGTGTTGAAGTTGCTTTTGGAAGGCAATTAAATTACTTGTGAATTAACCTAGTCCTTTTGAGGCCTGTTTTTAAACTTTTAAAAATGTCTAGAATAGCTTTTACCTGATGGTTAGTCTAGCCTACTACTAAGGTACGAGTCTTCCAGGGTCTGTATTTAATATTTAATAAGGTCTCATCACTTTTGGTTGGAACTCAAGTAACTTTCAGTCATGTCTGATCTCTGGAAATGGCTTATTTTGCAGCACCCTAGTGGTTCCTTGCTTAGCATTGAGTTTTCATCCTCAGCATGCATTGCTTAGTTTCCAGAAACAGACTCAAGTGATCTATATGCAAATTTCTGGTGCCCTTTCTCTGCATGGCTCCCTATCCTCCAGTTCCCCGATCGACAAACTACAGCTACCCTAGCCTCTCCAATCTGCAGTTCCTATGTCTTCAACACAAGACCACTGAGTTCTGTTTGGGTTCTCCTGCTACGTGCTGTCTACAAAGTACAGAAAGCTGAGATCATTTTAGGGTCCACATTGCTGATTTATCTTCTTTTGAGAATCACAGTCTTGTACTACCTGTTGTCCGAAGTCTGAAGACAGTTGTTTAATTCATTTCTGTACAATTTTCTAGTGTTTTTGGTAGGAAGGAAAGTCCAATTTCAGTTACTTTATGGAAGTCAAACACTGTGGTTTGATTGCTGTTATACTCTAGGCAAAATGGTTTCTGATTAAGTAAAATTCACATTAATCTACAAAGGACAGCCCTCTCCTTCGAAGACCGTAATAATCCCTTTTTTATCATTAAACAGACTTTGAGGAAGCACAAAGAACAAATGGTCAAAGG
This sequence comes from Cacajao melanocephalus, assembly GCA_963573385.1. NCBI lineage: Eukaryota > Metazoa > Chordata > Mammalia > Primates > Pitheciidae > Cacajao > Cacajao melanocephalus. The sequence goes on along the minus strand of CAUYLG010071378.1, from coordinate 59,759 downwards.
TGTTCATTTTGGCATGGTTTTCATAATAAAAGTTTCTGTACTGTTTTCATTTAGCAGCAATCTCCTCCCTAACCATATTTCTTCACCTGCATCTTTGGTTCTGGACTCCCATGTAGTACATTGTGCTCCTGCTTTTTCCAAAATATCTCTCAAAAGAATTTCTTGCCTAATTATCCATTTGTTCAGCATCCAGCTCCCTATTCAGGGACTATATAGATGGGCTCCAGCAGTGGTGGGAAGACTAGCTCAGCTCAGGGTTTATTGCTTTTTATCAAGGTAACACCTGTTCTTTTCAGCAAATGCCTTCTAGAGACAACAGTTCTGCCTTTGTTGTTTAACCCAAAAGAAAACCACTAAGCAATTCAGGTAAAGAAATAATCACTCCTCTTGGCTAGTCATTGAGACTAAACATTTTAATCAGATGAGGCTTTAAAATAAGTCTTCAGGAACATAGTTAATAAAACTGGAGAACCTTTAATAATATTTAACCAAAATATATCTCTCTCCTTCTAGTATCTGGAAGAGCAATAGAAGGAAGCATTTAAAACAATTCCTATTTAATTGACCTCCGAGGATGATGCATTTGTATGTGGCAAGTATTTACAGGTTGTTTTGTTTTACTATTTTAACTATTTCATTAAATTGGATGTTTGGAATAATTTATTTATGAATGCAAGAAATGTTTATTTCACTCTTACTTTGTTTCACATGCCTTGCACTAGCCATTCCCTAGTGATGGATTGATGTGGCTTCTGTCACCAAGAAGCTTACAACTTCTTGAAGGAGCAAAACGTATAACTGAATCATTATAATATAGTGTGAACTCATTTGATAGAGACATGCTTAGAAAGCTATATGAGCACAGAAGAGAGATAAATGTTCCATGCTATGGAGAATTAATCAAATCTTCCCAGATCAGGTACCATTTCAGTAATAGATTATGGACAGTATACCTGAGTTTCTCAGGATTGAGACAGTTTTGAACTAGTAATGTTGTAAGAGATACAAGGAGCAGTGAATGAAACTTTACAAGATGAAATGACTATCTGTGAGGAACTGCTGATTTAAAGCTAAAGGAGGATACCCTCAGCTCAACGCTCAGATCACTATTAGAGACAAAGAAAGAAGGCAAGAGAGCAGATTTGATATAGTTAATTGGTTGAGGGAGCAAGCCAGAACTTTAGGAGGCTGAGTTATGATAGCCAACAAAGGAGAAATAGAATTGACTAACAATCATGTTCTTTATACAGCAGTAATGCCTAACCTGAGATTCGTGAATAGGCTTTAGATGTATCGGAGAAAATGAACCTCCACATCCCTGAAATTGTCTTCACATTTTTGGATGTGTGCATATATGCATTTTTTCTGGGAAAATGTTCCATAGCTTTGATCAGATCATCAAAGGGCACACAGCCCCTAAATATGAAGAACTACTGCTGCATAGTAACTTTTCATGTAATAGCAATGAGTTATTAAACCAAAAGACTAGAATTTGAGATTTGCATCCTCCATGCTCTAGCTGTGTGACCTTGAACATGTCATTTTATCCCTCTGTGCTTAAACTTATCTGCCTACCTGTGGAATTATTGTGAAGGTCAAAGAGTTTCATGAAAGAAAAAGTGCTACACAGTTGTTATCTATAAAGACAACAATTTACTTAAATAAATGCAAATACAATTTATTGGAAGTTCCTTATTACTCTTTAAAATATGGTAAATCCATTCTAGAGGTTAATACCTATCAGTGTGTGTGTGTGTGTGTGCATGTGTGTAAACTTTCAAAAAAATTTCCAGGTGAAACTTTTCAAACATACACAGAGGAAGATAAAATTATATAAAGAACTCCCATGTACGTCTCATTGGTTTTCATAATATCAACATATATCCAATCTTGTTCACCTATAACCCCATCTCTTCCTCTTTCCCTCACTGGATTATGCTGAAACAAATCCAAGACATCATATTATTTTATCTACACAGTGTTTAGGGTATTTCTTAACAAATAAGGACCCTTTTGAAACAAAATAAAATTAACATTTTTTTGTGTAACAACAATGCCATCATTAAACCCAAATATTAAGTAAATCCTCAACATCATCAGTGTCCAGATTTCCCCAGTCGTCTTCCTGAAGCAGGATCGAAACAAGGTTCACACTGAGCTTTTAGTTGCTAGGGCTCCAGAGGTTAACTCAATCTCTACTTTTCCAGATCATCCCATCTAGGGCCCTAAATACTCTTCCTTTTAGTTCCTAAGTAACATGTCAGAGATTGTAGCACCAGCCTCAGCCTTCAGCAGTTGGATCCAGGAGTGATTTTTGTTATCATAACCCATATCAACAGAGATCAGCCTGATTTACTTTTGGTTTCTGCCTTGATTTCTCTGAAGTGTCCTGACTATTTGACTGTTGTTTTCATGACCATATGTGGTGGCTTTAAAACCTTGCTGCAAATTATTTGACGTCCCTGCCATTAAGAAGTGTTGGCTATACCCTACTTGAATCTAAATTAGTTTTGACCGCTTTATCCAATGAAGTACAATAGAAGTGATACATAGATTTACAAGGCTGGGCCATGAGTAATCAGGGAGCGTCTATCTTTTTTGCTGGAACAGTCCACCATGCTGTAAGCAAGCCCAGACCACATGAAAAGGCCATATGTAGGCATTCCAGTTGACAGCCCCAACTAAGCTTAGTCTTCATGGTATATATCACCAGTCAACATAACTGTGGTTAAAAATGTTTCCAGATGATTCCAGTCCCTAGCTGTATGAGTTATTCCAGATATTTGAGTCTTCCCAATAGAGACCCTAGTTGATACAAAGCAGAGAAAAAGCATCCTTTCTTAAGTAGGGCACTGTCTGAAATCCTCATCAATAAAATGGTTTATGTTTTATTCCACTACATTTTGTGGTGGTTTGCTATACAACATTAGTAATGACCCTACGCTGGACATGGTGGCTTGTACCTGTAATCCCAGCACTTTAGGAGGCTGAGGCAGGCAGATTACTTGAGGCCAGGAGCTCCAGACCAGCCTGACCAGCATAGTGAAACCCTGTCTCTACTAAAAATACAAAAATTAGCCAAGCATGGTGACACATGCCTGTAATCCCAGCTTCTTGGGAGGCTGACACACAAGAATTGCTTGAACCCAGGATGCAGAGGTTGCAAAGAGCTGAGATCACGCCACTGCACTCCAGCCTGGGAGACACAGCAAGATAAATTTATTATCTGTTGCAAATAAATATATAAATAATGAACCTAGTTCTTGCCATGCCCATTTCCTTGGAGGACTAAAAACCCCAAACCCCAGCTTCCATGATAAGTGACCATAATCTCAGCATCCAGCTAAAGAAGTGGACTGAGAGACCTTATCATTCGTCGTGAAGAATTTAAAATAATCCTCGTTTCTAATGAAGTAACTCACTCTGGCCCTTGGCTGTGTCTGTCATCACTAAGTCCAGAGGGTCTTGATTCAATTTCCTTGGCAAATAAACCTCCAGATGCTTAGCTGTGTGGAGGAAGGCAGAGGAGTTCAACCAGTCTATGTTTCAATCAGTCTTCCTTCATGCAGCCCATCCTCACCCATGCCTCAAGTTCCTGGGACATGCAAAGTCAAATGGTTGCCTCGTTGTTAGCACCCACCTCTGCAAATACTTATATCTCTGCTATATTCACTGTGCTAAGTTGGAACAACTCACTCATTAACTTTTGCTCTTCTAAAATATTTGTGGGCATTTCAACTTTTAATTTAACTTTAGTGATCAGAAGAAATGATCTTCCTGAAATTACTCTTTTTTCTGCAATTCGGAATGTATAAGTTGTTATCATACTTTTACTTTGTATATCCATGCTAAAGTTTGTTATTATTATTGTATAATTATTTCTATTTACATAAGGTGAAGTTTTCTAAAACTAAAAAGCTCTTAAGCAGCACTTTTTAAAAATGCACACCCACCTAACTTTTACATATGTATAAATATGATTATATTCTTGCTAAATTTTTTTAATGAGAGACAATCTCACTCTGTCACCCAGGCTGGAGTGCAGTGGTGTGATCTCAGCTCACTGCAACCTCTGCCTCCTAGGTTCAAGCAATTCTCCTGCCTCAGCTTCCCAACTTGCTCCAGAATGGGATTATAGGCTCCCACCACCATGCTCAGCTAATTTTTGTATTTTTTTAGTAGAGACGGGGTTTCACTATATGTTAGCCAGGGTAGTCTCAAACTCCTGACCTCAGGTGATCCACCTGCCTTGGCTTCCCAAAGTGCTGGGATTACAGGCATGAGCCACTGCACCTGGCCTCTTGCTAGATTCTTACAACACCATCTTTGGTCTCTGTTTTTGCCTTCCGTTTCTCTCCAACCACTCTACATTACTTGCCACTTCTCCCTTCCTGTCGTTATTTTTCAATATTGTTTGCTTTCTGATTTTTGCTGCTGTTCTGAAGCCCAAACTGCTTCCAGTCCAGCTTTCCACTGACATTTTGAATGTTCTAGTCCCTTTTCATTAATGACTGCCTATCATTTCCTGCCCTCATGATCATGTTCATGTTTTCTTATTTGAAAAAATAATACCATCTATTTCTCCCATCCCAGGGGTTCTAGTCTTCTATTTCCTCCTCATCCCAGTCTGTTTAAACCCTTAAAATATGGTTTTGTGGGGTGCTGCCTTGCCCACACAAATATACCCTCTATTTTTCCACTAATCTAGTCCACTCTCTTATCTCTAACAGATTTGGCTGAGATTGTTAAAAACCTTTGATATGTCCCTCCTTTTTGAAGAATCCATATTTAACCTTCCTGATCTTAAAAAATCCTAGTCTGATAGTCTTTAGATTTAAGGATAAATATATCTTGCAAGCTTCATTGTTCATCACTTTTTCTGTCCACTACATCTCTACATTGAAGTTTTCTTTTCTAGTTCCCTTGCTTGGTGTCCTTTCTAGATTACTTTCTTCATATAGACAACTTGGGTGATATATTCTCTGATGATACCCATATCAAAAATTCAAGTTATTTCATCTTGTCAGGAGAATGATACTTGGCTGGTGTAGGATTCTGAGGTGGCAGGTCTTTTTCTCTAAGTAGTTTGTGGGATATTAGTTCACTGCCACTTCTGATGTTACAGATGAGAAGTCTGATTCCTCTTCCTTTACAGGAAACCTATTTTTTTCTGTCAGAAGCTTATCAGAATTTTATCATAAGCCTTAGAATACAGGATATATCTTTTTTTTAAAAATAAATCCTATTAGAAACATTGATTCCATCTAATATGCAGAGAAGCCTTTCATCAGTTCTAGGATGTTTTCTGCTATAATTAATGCCTCCACTCCTTCCATTCATTTTTAATGTTTTCTCTTAGATTATTATTACTTTGCATGTCTGGACTCCTGGATCTACCTAGAAAAAAAAAATTCTTTTCTCATCACATCTACTTTGCATTTGGGATATACTTCTTGTTATTGTTTTTCCAAGCCACTATTCCAATTTCAGCAATGACTATTCTCTCCATTTACTAAATGTTTGGCGGAAAAGTCCTCCTTTTTAGGTATAGAAAATCTCATTTCCCCTGTATGTGTGTAGTGTTTTGAGTGGTTTTTATTGTTTCCTGTTCAAGTGCTCATTTCTCTTCATCAGCATTTTTAGGTGATTGTGCTTGTGTTACTTGTTCTGCTGATCTTCCTCTGTCTAAATGCCAGGCCCCACTGGATAGGTGCATGTCCTTGGTAGTAGCTCACACCTGTAATCTCAGCACTTTGGGAGGTAGAGACAATGGATTGCTTGAAGCCAGGAGTTTGAGACCAGCTTGAGCAACAAAGCAAGACCCCATCTCTACAATTTTTTTTTAAATTAGCCAGGCATGGTGGTGTGCTCCTATAGTTCTAGCTACTCAGGAGCTGAGGCAGGAGGATCACTTGAGCCCAGGAGTTTTCGGTGCCAGTGAGCCATGATTACACCACTGCACTCCAGCCTGGGTGGCAAACAGGCATCCCTGTCAAAAAAAAAAAAAGATTTTTATCCCTGTGATGTACAGTGTGAAAGGGAAATGGAAGGAAGGAGAAATTAGAGATGAAAAGATATTTAAATGACATAATGTCTGGTGGATCTTCTATAGATCTTAATTTAACAAACTAAAACATGGTCTCTTAAGAAAGTTTGAACCCTGATAATTGATAATATGAGATAATGAAATTACAATTATGTTTTCAGAACAAATATTTTTGTTTAGAAACATATTAAAATTATATGATGATTAAGATTTCCTTGGAGATCATTGTGAAGTTCGGTATGGATACAGATGAAATAAAATTGACCTTCAGCTTGGGTAGGACAGCTGGTCTTCTTGACCTCTCCATGTAACCTCAGAGTTTTCCCCTCCATGTGGTCTTTCCATGTGGCCTTTTTAGCAGCACAGCTGGGCTTTGTATATGAAGGTCTCCCAAGAGTACAAAATGGGAAGCTGCCAGATCCTTTCAAGGCTTAGGCACAGAACTGACACAGTGTCACTTCCTTTGCATTATACTGGTTAAAGGGAGAGACAAGGCCATCCTAGATCAATGCAGCAGGGAACTACACATGGTGTGAATATTGGAAGGCATGATTTGTGAGGTAATTCGGGGGGACTGGTAATTCATACCACATCTGTGTATGAATTAAAACTTTAAAGTTTTAAAGTTAAGATGTTTTCTCTTTCCTGAGGATTACTGAACACCAGCCGTTTGCAGTAGGTGGAGAGAGAGGTCCTGGTCATTATCTTCTCCCACTTGGCATTTGTACTCTTCCTCCAGCTTGTCAGTTTCTGGCCCAGCTAGTGGCAAAGCAGGGGGAAGCTGGAGCAGTAAGAGAATTTGGAATTTTTACTTAAATGGTGTTATACTATAGCTTCACTCTCTGAATCTGGCAAATGTTTGGGGCTGATTCCCTCTTCTGTGATGGGACAGGTGGCTGAATTGGTGCTTTTATGTGCTCTTTTGAGATCTCCCTCCAAGTCACTGGGAACTTTTTATTGTACTTTCCACAGCATGGACATTTTCCTATGGCTCACCACTGCCCTAAAAGCTCAGGTTTTATCTCAACTATTCAATAAAAACTTTCTGCTGGAACTCCCTCATGGCTCATCTCCCACCCACCCAAAGCCATTACCTTAAGCAAAAGTTTGGGTTGTTTATCACCACCTGCAGAGGTCTGGCCTACAGAACCTGACTTAATGACCCATTACAGTGATTCAAGCGGGCTAGGGACAGTCATCAGCTGCTTTCAGAGGGTGACTGCAGCTAACTGACCAAGACCCCCTGTACATCCACACATTTATTCAGTACAATATTTCATAAGAGAGTTTCTAAGTCAACACGCTTATGGATAATTAACATGGTTAAAAGAGTGATTTTAAAAATTATAAAAGCTGTAGGTTCTGGGCCCAGAGTAAACACTATTAATGAGTAATCCCCCTTTCATTCCCACCTGAGAAGACCATCCAGCACAGAGTTTACATGAGTAAACAGAGTAGAGACAAAAGGATGTGAGGTAAACAGACTTAAACTGGGAAACCCTTTTATCATCCTATCCCTTCCCAAGTGATGGACCAGCTGCCTTCAGGCTGCCCCAATAAAACCTTTCAGCCTTTCAAAATGTTTGAGAATAATCTATAACTTTCCCTGATATTTTCCATAACATTTTGCCAGCTACCCCGAGTGAATCTCAACAAAATTTAGAATAACTCCAAGCCAGCTATACCCATTTATCCTTGACTCAATAACCTCTGAGGATGGACGATGATCTCAATGTGGTAGCATTTTCTTTGTTGGTGCCATCAGAAAAGCTGGCCAGCTCTGCCAAATTTTAAGTTTTTCAGGGGCAGTTGGATACAGTCCATGTTGTCCCCCAGTAAAGGGAGGGAACTTACCAAGTTATTTAAGTGAATTCATTGCAAATCTTCACTTCTGATAGGGAAAACACTGCAAGCCTATCTCCATGGATAGACAGAAAAGGCTTACATCTCACTTCTTTCAAAATCTTTTCCTAGATACCAGTCTTGACCTCTTTAACCCCTCAATTCTGGTGAGGAAATAGAAATTGTATACTGTTTTCAGTTACCTCCTTTTTACAAGTGCCTGAGGGTGTTACCACCTCACTTTGGTATCTATTGGTACCTTGGTGTCTCAATCATAAATTTCCATCTCATATACTGTGATAAGTGATCTGTATGCCCAAGCTGAATTCACAGCCCTATTTCCAAATAAGTTTGTTTTTTAATCCTTTTCAAATGCTCCTAAAGGTTTTCTTATTCTAGCACTTTAAGATAGGTATATAGAGAGCCTAGCTATTGAGGCAACATAGAAAATGCGCATTTTGTTTTTAAAATAAGTCATACTACAAAATCCTCCTACTTCTTTACCCAAAGGAAATATTAAATACTGACAAATGTCCTTTTATCCTTCCACTCTACACAACTACTCACATACTTATAGTCTAGGAAACAGGCCACTTCATTGACAGAGATGATCAGAAATTGCGGGTCCATCTTGGTAACCATAGGAGCAGGCAGCTGATGACATCTGAGGCCTGCATTGCGGTTTCTGTGTGCTCAGACCTGCTATGCTGAAGGAAATCAGAGGGTGATATAAGGAAAACACTATATTAAATACCTTTCACTTGTTTTGAAAAGCACTTGGAAGTGATTTCTAAAAGTCTCTGAATTCCTGCAGCCATTTTTATACCTTCAGTTTGAATTAATAAAATGTATATTGCAAAAAGAACTTAATTTGAAAAGAAGAAAGCAGATTTCATTTTACATATATATATATACACACACACATACACACATATTATATATATATATATATTTACTGGTTATGAGTTTTGACCATTAGTCTATAAAAACACCTAGCTTTTAAAGAATGGTTATGCCATAACCCCAAACTAAATCACACTTGTATAAAGTCATTTTAATCTAAACAAAAGTTGGATGCTGGCTTGGTGTTCCATTTTTGGATGAACTCCACTTTTTCCAATGCCCTACCTTCCTTTCAGCTACTTTCCAGGTTTCTCAGGTTACCTCCTCACTGCTGTTCCACCCCATCATTGTTTTTAGTTTCACTCATCACTTTTCAGGTATCTTCTAAATGGTAAAATTTTTCTAGCTGCATTGATAAAGTTAAAAGAGGGGGTCACAACAGAAGGTGAATGGCCCAGCCGTTATGAACCCTTGATGTCTCAGTAGACACTGTCCCATAAATAATAGCGGAAGCCTAATAACCCTCTCAAAGAAAAATTCATGTCACATAGAATGTGCAAAAATCAGCAAAATCTACAAAGAATGATCATTTAGGAGACATTTAATACATGTAATGGCTTGATTCAAGGCATACCATTTCTAGCCCAGTGGGTAATCTAAGCCTCAGGCTGTATCATTCATGGCTGCACAGGTTGTGTACTGTACAATTCCAGGCCTCCAGGGGTGCACTGACAATGAAAAGATCAATAATGCAGTGCCCATCTTATGTCTCTCTAGGAGACAATGGCTTAGTTGGAGATAGTGGGCTTCTGACTTAGAATTGACGATTTCCTAACCTATTATGTTGCCCTTGGGTATACTACATGCAGGAACTTCTTCACAGATAGATGAAGGAGGGACCAAATAAATGTTGCATCTGGTCCATCAGTAGGACTGGCTTTACAGGTAAAGAAATGTGCACAAAAAATCCAATATGGAAATCTTTAAAGCAACTCCTTAAAATACTATTTGCGAATTCAAAAACAATCCATCCAAATACAAAATTTATTTTAAAACTCACCTTTAACGAATTGAAAAAATGTACACTGGAATTGTAAAAAACCAATTGCATCTGAAAATGGGTTACCATATATAAGAAAACATTCTGTTACAAAGAGTACAAGAATGCTTGCTCTTATTACAGTGACTTCTATAACAACAGGCGAATGAAAATACTGTATTATTTAGCAGTGAAGCCCTCCCCCTAGTGGACATAGGTAGGAATTTTAAGAAAAAGGGTAAATTCTTTTACATACGTTTTATTTCCTCTTAATATTTACAGAATAAAAGAGGTGGGGAATAGCTGCAGTGTGGTATAAAGATTTTCCTTAAAGGACTTTTAGGCCATTATAAGAGCTGAGATGTAAAACAATTCTAGAGTTTTGATAGAGCAGTTGGTCTGTGTTCCCTTCCAAATTTATGTGTTGTATTTTCATCACCAAGGTGATGGTATTAGAAAGTGAGGCCTTTTGGAGATGATTATGTCATGAGAAATCTGCTCCAATGAATGGGATTAATGCCCTTATAAAAGAGGCCCCAGGGAGCTGTGTTACGCGTTCCACCATGCAAAGACACAACGAGAAGGCCCTGTTTATGAGGAATGGGCCCTCACCACACACAGAATCTCCCAGCTGAGCCTACTGACATTTTCAGTTAACCAATTCTTTATTGCATAGGGCTATTTCGTGCATTGTAGAATGTTTAGCAGCATCACTGACCTCCACTCACTTGATGCTAGTAGCAACCCCTCCCAAACCCCACCAGTGTAATAATAAAAAATGTCTCCAGACATTGCCAAATGTCCCCTGGGGAGCAAAATCACCCTCAGTTGAGAACCACTGGAATAGAGGGATAACATCATATGACATCTTTTAATAGGATCACTTGTTGAGAACAGACTGCAGGCAACAGAGATACCAATTAACAATGGAGATTACAAAAAAAAAAAAAAAAAAAAAAAAAAAGGTCAACTCCTGAAGTTAGAGCTGGCAGAAATTTTCAAAGAACAGCCATGAAGTGAGAGAAAAAAAGAGTCCACGGTAATAACATCAAGGATTTTGGCCTGAACAACTAAAATTGAGTTGCCATGAACAGAGGTGGGAAGACAGCAAAGTGGCTGGCTTGGTAGCGTTTGGACTGGGGAGTGCAAATATGAAGTACATCATTTTAAACGTGTTGAGAGCCTTTGCAAGACACCCAGATAGAGATATTAAGTTTCATTGAATATAAAGTCTGGAAATTAGGGGGAGGGGTCTAGGCTGTTATTTTAAGTTTGGGAGTTATTAGGCTTACAGGTAATGAGTTTACTTAGAAAGCAAATATGTTTAAAATTAAAGAAAAAAAAGAGCCCTGAGCAACTCCAACCATTCTATGCAAGGGATATGAGAAGGAACCAATGAAAGAAACTGAAAAGCATCAGGAAAGGTAGGGGGTAAAAAAAACAACACAAAACAAAAACCAGGCAAATGTGATGTTCTAGAAGTTATGAACCTTTGCACACATTCTTTCTCTTTACACAAAATGGTCCCTCCCTAATGTAAACATTTGTGAATATCTGTACTTTATTATACTTTCTACAATAATTTATTTACCTGGCTGTCTCTTCTAGATTGTGAGCTCCTGGGAATAAGATTTATCTTTGCATCTCTGTAGCAATTAGCATAGTGACTGGTACATAGCACATAATACATGTTGAACTGATAATGAAATTTAACAAAAAATTCACCTGCCTGAAATAAAAATGTCTTACAGTAAAATATCACTGAGATTCTCAATTAAAAATTAGCAAAAACTCATATATAATTCAAATAACTGTGACATTTAAATTATGTGGCATCATCAAGGACACAGTCACCAGCATCTCTCATGTTTGATCCTACTATGAAAGGGATACCAATCCTTGCCTCAACTTCAACCAGTGTCTCAACTTTTGTTTTATATATTGGGACTCCTGATTTTATTAAAAATAAAAAGTTTCCATGGCTGAAAACTATGATGCCATTAATCAACCCTAATATTCTATTTTCATTGACTGCATCAAGGGACATGCTCGAAAGTTGAGAAGACAATTAGCTTTTATACTACCTTTATGTGTTATTTTTTAATTGATTAAAATGCCTCACATGTACAGCTATGAAATGACAACAAATAATCGTTGTTATTTTACTGTGGAAATCACTGTTAAGTGGGGAGAAAGGAAGGATGGTAACAGGAACCAGAATTATACTGTGGCATGATCATAGCCAGTACTCACAATGTTGCAAGAAAACTAAAACAGAAACAAGTATGTCCCCTGGGAGAACTGTGAGTGGTCTTTTATTTCCCCTTATTTCTGATTTTTTGTACTGTGCATATTTCCTTTCAATGAGCATGTATTGTTTGAGTGTAACTTGGCAGGGGTGATGGTGGTAGTGTTATGAAAAAAACTTATACAAAATATAGTACAATTAACCACCATATACATATCACCCAGTTTCAAAAATTAACTCACACCCAATCCTGTTTCATTTATCTTCTCATCCATCTCCCTCCTTATATTATTTTCAAGCAAATACCAATCATACCATTTCATTGTAAATATTTTAGCAGGTATCTCCAGGACTCTTAAAAAGATAGCTCCAACACCATGATCACATCTGAAAGGTTAACAGTAATTCCTTAAAATCATTACATAACCAGTGTTCAAATTTCCAGTTCTCATACATGGTAAAAATTTTCAATTTAAAATCCATATCAGGCCCACATATTCTGATTGGTTGATATCTAAGCACCTCTTACGCTATAGGTTTCCCGCTTGCAACTTATTGAACAATTGTGCCAACTGCATCCTTTTGGTGTCATTCAACATGATCTTCTATCCTTCTATTTTAGGTGAATTGGTAGATGCTTCGTCAGATTTAGGTTTGGTTCTTTTTGGCAAAACTTTATAGGTAGCAGTGTGTTCCTCCATCAGAAAGCACTTAAGAATGTGTTTGTCTATTGTCAGTAGCTGTTGACCAATCCTTATCTCCATAAGAGGCTGCAAAATAGCAATGCTGCAATTCCATCCTTCCTTTTTCATTAGAATAGAATGTTTTACAGAGAAACTACCCTTCATCTACTACTTACCTACCCAGTGGTATAGTTTGTATGGGAAATGCAGGAAATATTAAAATGACTGATAGTTCTCAAAACGTGAGCCCTGGGCCAGAAGCAGCATTACCTGAGAACAGAAAATTCTTAGGCTCCATCCCAGACCTACTGAATCAGAAACTGGGGATAAGGTCCAGCAACATGTGTTTATCATGTCCTCCAGGTGACTCTGATGTATACTAAAGTCTGGGAAACAAGTGACTACACCTTTCCCACAAGTCTTGGAATGCCCTTGCTAAACGCTATTAGCTTTTACTACACTTTATAAAACCAAAGTTAGGTTCCAGGTTTTTTCCCAAGTATATTATCTGCCCAACTAGTCTCTAAATGAAAGAATTACACCTTCAACTTTTAAAGTATCAAAAACCTAGCATGGTACTAGCCATGTTCCAAAGTTTTCAAAAATTTAACTACATATAGCTTGAAATGCTTGCTCAATTAAATGCAAATTTATTTCTTCCAGGAAAATAACTATTGCACTGAAGTGGTCTGAATGAACAGATAGGAAAATAGTTTCTAATGTTTGGCCTAAACCCCTAGTTTCATGTTATCTGTTGTTTAAGACTTCATACTGGGAAAATGAGGCAAAATGTAGATGAAGCTATGGTAACTTCAATAATGGTCCCCCAAGATGTCCATGCCCTAACCCTTGGAACCTGTGAATACATTACCATATATGACTACCGGGACTTTGCAGATGTGAACAGGTTAAGAACTTGAGATGTAAAAACTATCTTGTTTACGCAGGTGGAGCCAATACTTTTCTCGTAAGGTCCTTATAAGAGGGAACAAGAGGGAGATACTCTGAAAGAGAAGTTATGATGACAGCAACAGAGACAGATTTCAGATGCTACAATTTGGGCTTTGAAGATAATGGTCAACGAGCTCACAGAATGCAAGGAATGCAGCTCTAGAAGCTGGAAAAGGCAAGGAAACAGATTTTCCCCTAGAGCCTCCAGAAAGAACAAACCCTACCAACGCCTTCACATTAGCCCAGTGAACCTGATTTTGGACTTCTGGCCTCTAGAACCATAAGACAATTAATTTTTGTTGTATTAAGACACTAAGTTTGTGGGAATTTGTTACAGCAGCCACTGGAAACTAATACAAAGCCTTTGACAAGTTTTTATTGTGAAATACTGGATCTAGAAAAAAGTACAAAATGTCAACAGTCAGATGTGTACAAGTACAGTATTTCAATAGTCTATACATGTGAACAGCTTAACAGGTTCACTGCAGAATGCTTATTTAGACCAATATAATCTAAAAAGAACTGTAATATTCACAGGCTATTAATATATAAATAACTTGAGCCAAAATGACCCTCACTGGTTAATGCTAATTAATAGTGGAAAACAGGCTAAAAGCACAATACACCACACCATATTATCTCTTACAGGTCCACATTTAAAGAATATGAGTTTATTATGTCAAAACACTACAGATCCAGGACTGGGACTGATTTACTAGTTTATACAATTGCAAAAAATTTAAGTTATAAGGTCATGGAATAAAGAGAGTATTTAATTAGGACTAAATACTGTGAAGCCCATGAAAGGTTTTTAGCCTTGGAATTTACAAAGCTAAATTATAGACTATTAATGTTAGCTAACATTAAAACTGAATTACCTTCAATTTTAATATTAGCTAACATTAAACTATTTTTAATTTCAATGTTAGCTAAGGAGAAGGACGAGGACAACTTTCTTTTGCAGTCTCTCCAACAAGGTATAAGAACTATCACAAAGTAAAACCATAATGACCACTGAGGATTGACAAATGGCTATGAAACAGGAATATAAAACATTACAAATTTCAAAGAAAGGTAATAACCATCTTACTAATTTAGCAAATCCTGCAAACGTTAAAATCCATGTTAAGGCATTGTCTATCATGGTTGAGAGTACTAAATTTAAGATTATTATTACATGAAGATCCCATAAAAATAAACTGTTTAGTTTACAAGATTCTGATTGAATCTTTTTCTACCACTTGAAAATTACCCTATATTATGCTTTCAAAGTGGATAAAGAATTATTTGGTATCACTTTATAACGAACTATAAGAATAGTCTACTGAAACACATGTCATGTTAAAAAAATTGTTACAATTATATGTTAAGAAAGCCAATCTTTGATATGATATTCATAATCAATGCTTGTATAAAAACCTTTAAAACTGATATAAGTAACAGTTTACATGAAGCAAATTTATTTTTGCCCATAAATTCCTAAAAGAAGCAACTCTTTCACTCTACACAGTGTATCTAACAATACTAAAACTAAAATGCTGAACTGATAATAACTAGGAGATAAATTCCATTTCAGGCTGAAAACCACTGGATCAGAATATAATTAGTCAATAACTTCACATAACCTATCCCACCTTACCTTAAGCTTTTATAGACAATTTTAAAGACTTTGAGACAATTTACTTATAGTTCCTGAATCTCATAGTAGATTCCAATTTATTCAAAGATTATCACAGATTGGATTTAACGGTTATTTAATTTTTTCAGATTTGCTTTAAATTAAGTATGGTGTACATAAATATTAACTTAGATAACCACACACAGGGAAAGAAGGTATATGGATCATTGTAGAAACATTAAAATTGTAAAGAAACTTTATAAAAAATAATAAAGCAAAACAGGTAACTCACAAAATATGAATATGAAGCCATAAGACATAAAAAATAAAATTACTCTTTAAGAAGCAATTTAAAATTAAATCTTTGAGGAACTATTTTGACATAAATGAATTCAAAGACCAACAGCTTCCCTCATCACACAGAAACAAATCACAAAATTTTCTAAAGTCTATATGCATTATCAGTTAGTTCTTAATGCAATCTCAAACATTTTACTAGCAATTTTGATTTCCTTTTGAAATAGGCTTCTGTACATATGCATTTATATACAAACATTTATTAAACATGATTTTAAAACAAACTGTATGTACAAAAGATCAGCATTCCTATAAATAAAAACATTAGGTGGCAAAAAGGCACTTGTAAGTAAAAATCTACAGTTTTTACAAAACAGAAACACATTTTACCTTAGATACTGTACAATAAACATTAATTCCTATACCAATAATGAAAATGCTAGATTACTAACATTAATGATATAATTTTAAAAAACAAATTTACATATATTTGAAGTTCCTTTAATAAAAGCACCGTGACTTTATCCTAAATTCATGTTGATGCAAAGTAAAAACACAATTCCCAAAAAACCAGTGTTCACCATTTTTCGAGTTTAAAAGTTTTTTGTATTTCTAAATTGAAAACTGTCTGAAATTAGCATGGTGTAAAACAAAAAACAAAACAAAAAACCCTGCTGCTCTGACTTCTTAAACCATACCTACTCTATTATTGCATGTTTCATTTTATAAAGAGCAATACTCATGCACTCCTTTACAACTGTTTAATACTATTGCTGGCAAAAAAGTTCCTGGATATCAAATAATTAAAAAGTTACTTCAAACCAGTTGAAGTTTTATTTGAATGTTTTACAACTTAAAAAATGCTGTATATCAATTACAAAAGCGAATAGGAAACACACCAATTCATTCGGTGTGCAAAAATATTCTTCTACTACACAGAATTTAAGGGCTTCACAGAATTTTTTTCCCCAAATTTACATTGTAAGAAGAAATGCTAAACAAATTACTTTCTCAAGGAGATGTTAGTATGCTTCCACTTTTGTCAAATTTTTTACCCTTTGACAATGCTGCAACCTGTTTGAGTAGTTCTCTGTTTTTGGCCTGTGGGAGACAAAAACATTCAAGATTAAAAATGTTTGAAATATTATTAAATCATGCTGGAGAATACTACTTATTTAATACTGTTTTCATTTATATAAATATTTCACTGAAGCACTACATTAAATCAAAGAGTTGATACATTTATGTTCATCTCTTTAAGGATGAATATGCAGAATTTTCTAGATTGTCTCATCAGCCCCCTTTGTAAATGATATAAATAAAATTGTTGTCCAAAGATACACAATTGGTTACAAAAATAACAAAGTGAATCCACTTAAAAGAAGTTCTAAATTTTAATAGGGAAAAAAGGTTTAGACCTTTATCTTAAAAACATGAAAACTATGAAAATAAGTTGTTATTTACAATCAATAAAATCAAAGAATGAATCAAGATTTGGGAGGAATATTTCCTGGCAAGCTATATGAGGTCTTTTTTCTATGTTTACTCTCTTGTATAACAAGTGTAAGAAGTCATTTTTGCAAAAAAATACTCAGAATGTGTCACTTTGCCAAAGGCACTCAATGATATTCAATTTTTAAAAGCACTCATCAGAATCACTCATTCTTATCTTATTGTTGTTCCTTTAATTACCATATAGTCATTTGACACTGATTTTAGCGTGACTTGAGCAGTTCCACATCATCATTTCCTATTTCATGAAAGCTTTAATTTTTGCAAAGATTCAAAATTCATTTCATCATCTGACTTGAATTTCATTATTAAATGTCCATCCATCACTAGTTTGGTGAGGAGGAATGTGTAAGTACAGTGAATATTTCACATTTTGACTGCCTTTGCCACCTTATTCAGTCTCTTAAATGTGGAAACTTAGATAGTAAGGATTCCTATATATTATAAATACATTAATGATCAAGTATTTTTGTAGTCTGAGCCAAAATGGGGAAAGTGATGAAAACAGTTTCAAACCTGAGCACTACCCTAAAATTAAGAAGTTTTAAAAAGATACTCTCTGACTTACATTTCAACACCATTTTCCTTCACAGGTTTCAGGAATTTTTATTATCTTGACAGACTTTTTTAACCTCAGTACTTCATCTTTTACTCTAATTTTAGCTTTCTATGGCCAGATATCAACCTGCCTTCTCTGTATGCCATCTTATAGAGGTTTCATGAAATAACCTTTTGCAAACTTTATACTTACATTCCCTCACCCTTCTCCAATCACTAATTAACACCCATAATCTCTAAAATGCAAACATTCCCAGTACTATCTTATGTGTGCAAATTAAATCATTTTTTATGTTCAGATGCATGATTAATAGGACTTTCCTGTTCAGTCGTTATTAATAACTAAGGTGGTAATGAAAAACTTCAGTATCAATTTCAAATTTAGAAAACCATCAAGAACTGAAAAGGATTTTTACTTTCCTTTAAAACTAAACAGCTTGAGAAACTCACAGGACAAATTAAGTGAGAATATCTAGCAAGTGGAGGAAATAAAGAAGCACATTTATCATCAATTGGTTCATTACTCAGCTAACCAGTCCCTGTCAATACAGGAGTTTAAATTTTTTCTTTACTTGTTAGCTACATGTTATTTAATTTGTAACTATAATAAACACACTAGCTAAAAATAAAAAATTTGAGGAACATAAATGTAAGCAAATTTGACTCAGAAAGATCTTTACCAGATCTGTAAGTTATAGTTATGTAAAAATGTTTATACTGATACACTAAATAGTTAAAATGTGAATCTCCAAATTATTTCCTCAATCATCAATAAATAAAAAAAGTGTTTATAATTTTCATATTTTAAGTACAAAATACAGTAATTTGAACATTAGGTCTTTAAAGCAATTTTTCCATTTAATGCCTTAGTAGCTAATTTCCAGTTTGCATTTAATATATTTGTATCACTAATACAGTTATTTCTTGATAAATTACATAAATCTTTTAAGATAAATTAATAACACAATTGTTAAGTACGAGTCCAAATTTATCTTATTCTAATCTGAATACCTTAAAAGTGAATTTTATAATGCAATATTTCAATATATGTACATCTAAATTTTTTTATCCTAAATTACTTCCTTTTGCACCCAGCAAAAATATTTTAAAAATCAATGAATTCGTTACAGACTCTTAAGAAAGATAAGTTTAAAAGTTTAGACATGTTGGTCTAAAGGAAAGAGTATCAAGATTAAGAATTACATAGATCCCGTTTTAAATCCTGGCTTACTTACCTGCTACATAACCTGAAGAATATTTTCTCATTTGTAACACAGTAACTCCACCATTCAAACTCAAAATTAGTTGAAAGAACTTATCAAATATATAAAACACTTAGCCTAACACAGTTACTGGTACATAGAAGGCACTCAAATGTTATATCCCTTTCCCTTTTAACCACTTACCTAATTAAGTGAATTACAGAGTTTTTACTTAATATTCTCAGTATTTTCAATATTTGGAGTATTTTGGGGTGACATTTTGGACAACTTTTTCTTGTGATGATCAGTGCTTTGTCGTAGGTTTGGTAGTTAAAAACATTTTACTAGCTCTAAGATCAATCTTGTGTCACAGGATTCAATTCCTTATTACATAAAGATAAGTAAAAAATTACCTACATTTCCTCACCTCAGTAAAGAATCCTACTAGTACCACTGGTTGCTAAAGGAAACAATGTAAAAAGATGGCACTCAGCTATGACAGACTGCCTCTAGCTGTAACACACACACACAAAAAAAAAATCAGGTAAGTCATCTGATAGGAAGGATGAAATAGAAAATCTGAGTGACCTGAAGTGGTGGGAGCCAGGGTACAACAGGGAAAAGCAGTTAAACTGGAGTCAGAAGATGGAGACTTCTATGTCACCGCTTACTGTGTGATCAGTTTCCTCTGTAAAATGGGCATATCACATAACTCAGTTTTTGTAACAATACAGCATATGTAAAATCATGTCAAAATGTCCTATTTTCATATAAATAGTAGTTACTTTTATATTATGTGAAACATCAGTTACCAACCAAGAGGAGGGAGGTAGGCTTAAAATATCAATCAGGCTAAGTCAAAGAAGACCCCATGTCTTTGCAACTATGATTTAAAAAAATAAAAACCAAAACAAAATTGCTCTTTTGAACAGTGGGAAGAACTAAGTTAAAACATATCTAAGTACCTCTTGCAGTTATTCTGTTATCTCATTCTGGATTTACTTCAGAGCTTTGGTTACATCACATTAAATCAAAGAGCACCAGGTGAAAGATTCTGTTCAAGACAATCATTCAGCATTATTAACTGAATAAGAAAAACAGAAATAACATAACACTAAAAATAATACTTGCTGGTAGATAAAAAACATTAACCAATATATAAAAATCTGATATATGATATGAGCAATCTCTCAGAATGGAGGGCAGATGGGGATTTCCATAAATCACCACTTATTCAATAAATCATTTGAATGCCTACTATGTCCCAGGTTCTACATGAGGTTCTTTTCAACCATCTTTGTAATAGTATGATCAGGATTAAGACCAGACAATCTGTACCTTGAATTTCAGCAAGTTCCTAAATTCTACTATTTTAAGCTACTGCAAAGATATATGAATAATACAAAACCAAAATAAAGTAACAGCAAATATCCCTTGATGTTACAATGTGAAAAATACAAAATGAAACAGGGCAGTATTAACTCCCTCCTTCTGAAGCTGTACTCTCCTAAGTCTGAAGTCTGTATGCATCCATCTTCTATTCTTTTAAGATTTTAAACTTCTTAACCTTAAACATTTTATTACTAAAGATTAATTTTACAAATGTGAGACTATATAAATCAAAGAGAACATGTAATTAATTTAGTGTGGCCTGATTTCTAAATTTATAAAACTTAGGTGAGAACAAGCTTAATATGGTAGCAATCTGTATTCATGTTGGATCTTCACCATCTC
Organism: Cacajao melanocephalus; assembly: GCA_963573385.1. Lineage (NCBI taxonomy): Eukaryota > Metazoa > Chordata > Mammalia > Primates > Pitheciidae > Cacajao > Cacajao melanocephalus. The sequence continues at coordinate 39,186 of CAUYLG010071378.1, read as the reverse complement.
TGCATGCCAGACATCAATCAGATTGTTACTGTGTTGACTCCTGACTTCACCATTCAGTTGTTCTGTATATTTAAAATGCTACTGTGCAGTACTCTGAGGTTCAGGTGGATCACTACCTGTTAGCATTTAGTAGAACCCTATTTGGCACCTGGCAAACCACTGTACGTAGGTTAAGTAAACTCTTGCTTTGTATACATTTTTGCCACTCACTGTCCCTAAGAAATGGTTTTATACACCCGCCTCCCTTCCCATTATCGGGAAGGAAATATTAATGCAAAGAATGACTGCTACTGAAGACCTGCTTTTCACCTTAGTTTCATGAGCCTGATTTTTAATTTTTTGCTCTAAGCCCAATAATCAATTGAACATACACCAATAATATCCTCCTCTAAAAACCCCAATTGAAGTTTAGGCAAAAGTTTTCAGGACTAATGTATTAAATCACCTTTCAAATAATTTCAAACAAAAACTTCTAATGGGATCAAGATTAAAAATGAGTATAAAGTCAAAATCAAAACTGAAATGCACCAACTATGCAAAACCAGGGCTACCAATAACAATCTAAGTCAATGAATGCTGTTACTCAAATTCAGCCCTCCTTGCCTAACATTTTATGTAAATGATGGTAGTTACCTGAAGTTGTTCCACAGTTTCTTTGTGAGCTTTTTCCATACTGTTCATTTTTGTTCTCAAATTTGACTCTTGGTACTGAAAGTCTGCCTTTAGCTCAGTTAACTGAGAGATTAAAGAAAAAAGATACATATGTATATATTTGCACACACACAAACACACATCATTATATGTAACTTTCACAATAAACTCACAATTCATTACAAAAGTGGAAGATGTTCTTTGCAGTTTCCGGAATTTTACAACCTATCTAAAATTTGTTTTGTGAAATGATGAATTCTATCTGCTTTACAACAGTGTAATTTTAATGCTAATACCTGACCATCAGTAAAATTTCTGAGTTTTCTTTTTTTTCTAAACGTAGCTTGACTGGGAATAGAGTTTGGCAACTGGTATGCCAACAAAAAAAGCTTAACGGCTAATAACTTGGAAAACGTCTCATTCAAAAAGGTTCTTCAATAACATTTGTAACAGTATAAACAAACATTAAAACTAGTTTAAGGGTAAAATAATCTTTTAATGCTTAAAGAAAGAAATTTCACACTGGGCAATATAAAAAGGGATGGCCTTTTCAGCCAAAAGCTACACTGTTTTTATTTTTAAATTTATGTCCAGGATTATGTATACAATACCACCTAACACTTGAGGTAAAAACAAAACAAAGTACAGAAATACAACTACATAGAATGAGAAAGGAAAGAGGGTTACTGTAAAATTTGGGCTAAATTAGACAAACCTAAGAAAAAAATCAGTGCTCTGAGAAAGAAGGCTACATAATTTTTTCATAAACATAAATGACATACATAGAAGCATAACATCTCATGACTTCAAACCAAAGAACAAGTTATTATGTAATTTCACTATCAGAACCATGCAGAAGCAGCTTCAGGTTATTTTTTAACGTTTTTCATTATGTCAGCTTTAAAGGTTTACACATTCTTTTGTAATTACCCAGTAGCTAGTAAACTGAAAGACATAAAACAGCAAAAACAGAAAATCATGGAGTCCTACATACTTATTTTTCCAAAAAAAAAAAAAAAAGCACTTGCTTTTGTCAAATTCAAAGTATAACTAAGTTCTCTCTCTCTCAACTTTCTATATTCACAAAAGATTTTCTGTTCTGAAATGCCAATTCACGCCAGATCAGCTAAGACAATTACTCTATTCACTATACTGTGAGTTGCCCCCAACTATGAACTTCTGGAAGATAAGAATTATGTCTTAATTATTCATCTTTGTATCCTCATGAACTAGTTCAGTGTCTGGCTCTAGAAGTCACTGAACAACTTTGTAAAATCAATTCAGGAAAATAACTTGGTTGTCTTAGATTTATAAGAAAAAGCTGCAAATGTGTAGCTATTTTAGGTTTACCATTAGGATTTTCCTTATAACAATGCTAATTTCAATCCCTATTAGTATTTTGGTTTGCTTAAAGAGAAATACTAACAAAAGCAGAAAACTTCAACTGCACAATACAAACATAATACCGTTTATGCTAGAGAGGAAAGAAGAATCTAGTATAACACCTCTTGTGCTAGAGAAGAAAGAAAAATCTAACAGTCAATATCCTATAACTGATTACTACTTGGTTTAGAAATCAATGTCATTTTGCAGTAAACTTGGCATTTTATTCAACTTTTCTCAAGGTAAATGCAGATATATCTGGCTTGTCTCTAAAACTTTGTACATAGAACAAATTTCCATAAAAGCTCATTAATTTAAAAACGCTGTCAGTTAAAAAGAACTGTAACACAAGGACACCCATAACCATCCTACTTTTATCTTGTATGTCACTCCTCTTTTCATATACTGAATTTGCTTAAAGTAAGGTACAAATGTATTAAAAATTAAGTCCACTAACCATCAAGGTGTGGGAAGATGTAACAAAAGTTATTGAATGCCAGAAATAAAAGCCAGCTCAGATTCAAGTCTGCTGCTATAGGTACTCAGAGATGGATATGATTCATATATATATATATATATATATATATATATATATATTCATAAGGTTTTATTCTTTTAAAAAGAAATGATTTTAGTGTTCTAATGCGTAATAAATTTGATACAGGTCAAACTACACCGTCTGGGACCATAAAACAAGTACAAAGATAATCAAACATCAGTAATAACCCCTATGAGCACTTACATATGCCAAGAGCTACAATAAATTGCATTTTCATTAATCATCACAGTCATCTCCTGAAATAGTATTATGCTCTCATTTAAATGAGAAAACTGAGGCCCAAAGAAGGACACATTCTGCTCCTGGTGACACAGAGAATCTTAGAACTGGGATTTGAATCTAAGTATGACTAAATAACTTCAAAACTGTTTACTGTTCCATGCCTGACCACTATTATGCCATCCTGATTTCATAGCACAAGACCTTAAATCTGTCTATAATTCTGTTAATATTCCTGTTTTTATTAAATGGATAACACATTTGATATTCCTCTTTATTTAACTGATAAAGTCCCAATAAGTACACTTATCTCCTATACAATGACCTTTTAGACATCTACTGCAAATTACTGATTACCACAGGAAATTCCCATACCATTACTTTTCAGCAGTTATTTGATCTGAATTCATATAAATACAAGATTGGAATATCAAATGCTATGTTCAAACTACTTTCTTAAATCACAAAAGTTTACAAAATATTCCATTTATATCTCATTTTTAACATATTAGTAGACCTATTTTTAAATTACATGTTTACTGAAAATTAAGGTTTAGAAATTATATCCTAATTAAGCTCTCAGTTAATTCTTAGAACTAAAATTCTGAAAGACCATTTTTACTTATCTTCATGAGATGGCTTGGGGATGGGGCGGCTTTTGTGATTTGTCTTATAAAAATCATGCATAACAAACATTACCAGATTATTTTTAAAAGTAATAAAATTTGTGATTATTAAGCAACAGTCAAGACATAATTCTTATCAGGCTTCCATGAACCACGTTCTTACCTTTTTATCTTTTTCTAAAATGGTTTGGTCTCTCTGCTGTAAGAGACGCTTAAGTGACATCACTTCTTCTTTCAGTTGACTTATAAGAACAAAATTGTCTGTTCCCCCACTATCTGCTGACTGATTTATAGAGCTACTAAAAAGAAAAAAGTAAAACACAGTTAAATGAAGTAGAAGGAAAATTAGCAGGTGTTCAAATTGCATAAATTAGACAATTCCACAAACATCCTTAAGGCTAATGCAAAAAAATATGTACCTGACAGAAATGGATGCAACTGGCAAATTACCTTACTAATGGCACACATTACATACACCTGCAGAAATATAATTCAGTATTAGCTTTTAGGGGGTCAATACTTCTAGTGTAAAGCAATAGGCAGCCAATTTGTACAGTAACATCAGCAAACTTTTGGCTAATGAACTAAAACAAAGTCACGCTCATAATATTTTTAATCTAAAAACATTTTCTAAGCAGGTCAATTTAAAATATCACAATTAGATTTGTGTCTCATTGAAGAATAAAGATAAAAATAATGTTCTCCATTCAGATTTGTTTTCTTTTTCAAAACCCAAATTTCCCAAATAGAACAACATAGTTCAGTGCCACTTTCTTATTGCCAAAATTAACTTAAAAATTTTAAACTGATTTATGTTTACTCTTCTAGGTGACTCAAGTCAATGTAGAAAATACATGTTTCTAGTTTTTATCTAGTAATAACTGGCAATCAACCATAACTATGCAACTAAGCTGAATTTTCACAACACTAAAGGAATTCGTTTTTACCTATCTCCATTAGATGGCTTAGATTCCAATTTGGGCTTTTTCTTTGGAGTTTCATTCTGAATTGCTGCAGAGGATTTATGGCTGAAACCAAACATTAATAAGAATAGTTAGAGTAAAAAGGACAGAGGAACCAAATGATAAGTTATTCATCTTCCCCTAATATATTACTGAAAATACTGATTTTTGTAAAGCTTAAGTAACAAAGTTAAAGGGGTATCATATACTTATAAAAATACATTTCAAAATACTTCAGAAAATACAGCAATGTATTTACCTCTGTTTCCACAGTCCCTGCTCTTGTTCTGGACTTAGATTGCTGATTCTGAAAAATATATAAATGACATCTAATAACGACATTCATTTAATACATCTAAATTTAACATTCTCAATGGATACAAATTATGTTTATAATCTTTTGTTCAGAGAAACGCATATTTAAGTTTTCAGACTAAGCTAATACTGAATAAATCACATTCTGATGAGACAAATTTTAATCAAATGACTACTAGCCACCTTAAGTTCTTCAAGAATTCTTTTTAATCAGCATCTCCACAGTTCAATTTAGTATCATATAAAGGGTGGAGTATACAAGCACAAAAACTACCACAGCAAGATTCTAAAATTATAAAGTCTAGGTATCACTGCACTTTGGCTGCCCTTACTAATTCAGAGCCAAAATTTGTATCTTTAAAGCTAAGGCTTTCCTAATAATTTAAAGTAGAGATTCTTCCTTTGGAGTAACTCAAGTTGCTCATAATGGTATATCTATTTAAATGGGGAAATATATTGATTTCTTTGATTCTTTCCCAGTTTTCTTAAAAATCCTCTTCAAAGTCCCTAGATCTCTCTTTAGTATTCTGGAGAAGTTATGCTGAAGCTGTTGGGAAATTTCATAGTAACAAATGATTCTACTTTTACTCATAATTAATACCGTAATACTCCTTTTATATTTTGGTATAATACTAATAATCACTTTGTAATTCACTATGAATCCTACATTTTTTTCCTCCTATACTTGCATATGAGTCAATCCTTCACTAACCCCTAGTTTATTCACTCCACACATAGAGTATCTCCTCTGAACCAGACGCCATGTATTTATACAATTTAGAAGATATTGGAAGACCTGAGCTATGACCTCATGCAAATTACTTAACATCCCCAAGCCTTGGTTCTCTCATATGTAAAATGGATGTAATACATTCCTTATACTGACACGAGCATTAAATGAGTTATATATATAAAAGCACTTAGTATAGTGCTGGCATATACAAAATAGATACGCATACATGTGTCTGAAATTTACTATTGGTTCAGTTGTAGAAGTTTTATAAGCAAAAGAAAAAAACAGACCTTAAGGCTCAGCTGTAAACCAGTACCAAGTTGGGGAAAAACAGTGATAATTCCATCAATCTGAGTTCTTATTTGTGAATGAATGGAAATCCTATTGAGGGATGCAGTTGCCTTTTTTTTTTTTTTTTTTTTTACAAATTTCATTACAAGCGTAACAAGCCCTACATGAATTAACAGCACTAACCATATCTCAAAGTAAGAATAATCACATTTCACGTTAATATGACTGACAGAAACATTTGGAATTCCCATTTTAGCTTTCTGAGGGTTGTCCGTTCCTAGATTCCGATCCACCTTAGTGCCACCCACGCAACCACATCCCCTACTCCAACCAATCAGCATCTGTCACAATATGTATGCTCCTCATTTTCAGTCTAATCTACTGAACTTAGGATAGGACCCTATAAACTAACTGTTATCAAACGGTTAATAGCCATCAAATAGAAAATAGTGTCTGTGGCCGGGCACAATGGCTCCCAGCACTTTGAGAGGCGGGTGGATCACAAAGTCACATCAAGACCATCCTGGCTAACATGGTGAAACCCTGTCTCTACTAAAATACAAAAAACTAGCCAGGCATGGTGGCACGTGCCTGTAGTCCCAGCTACTAGGGAGGCTGAGGCAAAAGAATCGCTTGAACCCAGGAGGCGGAGGTTGCAGTGAGCCAAGATCACACCACTGCACTCCAAACTGGCAACAAAGCGAGACTCTGTCTCAAAAAAAAAAACAAAATAGTGTTTGTATTTCTTATCTAACCAAGAGTAAAAAAATTGAAGACTTTCAATTTCAATAGTCTTCTTTCCCTTTATTTTTGAAACCTGTCATTTTTTCAAAAATTTGGTTGCTCTCACATACTTCAATCTTCACAAAAATAATCTGATTGTGTCCTTTTACATCATGCTAACACAAATTTATCTGTAAAGAATAGAGAAAGGAGACATTTTGGCAGTCTTAGGAGTAGATCTGACATTGCTATTATAGTACATAGTTGTCATATTATTTCTTAAAGCAAGAAGCAAAATCAAGGTAGACTTATATTCCTTTACTCCTTGAGATACTCTGATATAAAGATCACAAGATTTCTTCAAAACAACCAGAAGACAAGGTATTGCATTGTACGCTACCCAATGGTAGAATTAAACATGACTAACCTCAACATATCCTCATAATCTAACAGGTGATTAAATACAGTTTAAACAAATCTTACTAATTAGATAGAACTATACTACATTACAAAAATACTGCATTTGTTCCAAAATGTGGTGGGCATCAGTTTTTTGTAAATTCAGTTTTAAATTATCTGAAACTTTAAACACTCATAAACAAACAATAAATTTTTCTGAAAATGGGCACGCAATATGTCCCTATTTTTTCCATTTTATTTGTTTACATGAGTTTAATTTGTATTTTAATATTTTTTGTATTAAAATATTTTTAATTTTTTGTTCCATGAAGACTAAAATTGCATACTACACACATCAAGGGTGAAGGTACTACTACTACTACTATATAAGTCCTCCCCAATAGGCCACTTTAAAAATCAAGTACAGTTGACCCTTGAACAACCTAGGTTTGAAATGGCATGGGACCACCTATATAAGAACTTTTTTTTTCCAAGCAAATACAGGTCAAAAATACAGTATTTGGAGGATGTGAAATCCGAATGTATAGAAGGCCAACTTTTCCTATAGGCAGTTTCCACAAGGCCAACTGGAGTAGATGAAAATTTTGGTCTATGAACGGATTCTAGATCCAATCCCTCAAGCATACTGAGGGAAAACTGCAGTTGTCCATATTTAAGTAGGATTCAAAAAAACAGCAAAGTATCAGTAGTTAAAAATATTTCTCACATTTTGGGGACCACAAAGATTAGAAATGCTTCTATTGTAGTAACAAATTATAGTATTAAAATACATTCTCCAAACCCAGTCATTGGTTTGTTTTGGTTTGTTTTTAATAAAACAAATTGCCCACTGAGATAAATATAATTTTTCAAATAAAACCTTAATAATTATTTAAACAAAAAAGAAAACTGAGGCTTTGGTAAGTTATTTAAGTGTTAACTGATGTACTTGTATTTTGACTTTATATGATTTTAATTTTATAATTTCCTAAATGTCTTACCTGTATTATGGTAAATAGCTAAACATATTCCATGTGTGTAACATTATACACTGAATAAAATGAAGACATCGCCTTAGACACTCAAGAAGTCTACTGTGTACTACAGAAACTAGACTAGCACAAAGTAAATAAGTGCACGAAGTAAACACCAATAAATGGCATTAAAATGCCAGGAAGAATTTTAGAAAATAAGACTTCAAAGTACTTACTTGTGATGGCTACTGCTGTGACGATGGTGATGGTGATGATGGTGGTGATGATGTTTTGGATGATGCTGGTCTTTCTCAGTAAGAGATGAAGAAGATGAATTTGAATGTGATGATCCCAGGCTCTTCCTTTGTTCTTTCGTCTTCTGTAAAACTCTTTTGTATGATAAAGTACAGAGCCAGCATAATAACTTTCCATCAACCTTTGAAGAAAATAAGTATATTAAATTAAATGAACCCATATAAACTGGCTGTGAACGAAACCAGGTAAGATAAATCACTCAGCTTCCACCTATATTCTACACATAACATGCACAAATACATGTATGCACATATTCACAGACTGTTTTGCAAAACAGAAGTAAAATTGGACTTTTCTGAAACTTGGGAAAATACTTGGTTGGAAAATTATAAAATTGATGAGGATGATATATGGATTTCCATTAGTTTTGAGGCATTCTTAATTTGAAGAAAAAAAACATGTTACCTTTCTTCTTATTCCAGGAGAATAAGCATAAACCGACTGATATACTTCCGAGAAATACAGCCCGAATTCTTAAATCACTGTGCAATTACGGATAAAGTATTTCCCATTACAGTAAGTATTGTAAATTTACAAAAAAACAGAAGAGGCTAAATGACATACACAGTTGACTCTCATTATTCTTCATTTCCTATTTGTGTATTTGACTACTCAGTAAAATTTATCTGTGATCCCAAAACTCAAGATTTGTATCATTTTTGTGGCCACCACATACATACAGAGTGGTGAAAAATCTCTGCCACCCAACTGCACGTTTCCAGCTGAGATGTAACAAGGTGATGCTCTGCCTTGTTTTACCTCCCAGACAGGTATCCTTTTCACAGTCTATTTAGTCCGATGTTTTTCAAGTTTTTATACTCTCAAAGAGTACTGCCAAAATGCTATACAGTGTTTCTAGACTCAAGAAGGTTGTAATGTGCAATAGCAAAGACATGGAATCAACCCACATGCCAATCAATGGCAGACCGGATAAAGAAAATGCAGTAGATATACACCATGGAATACTATGCAGCTATAGAAAAGAACAATATCATGTCCTTTCCAGGAATATGGATGGAGCTGGAGGCCACTATCCTTAGCAAACTGACAAAAGAACAGAAAATCAAATACTGCGTGTTCTTACTTATAAGTAGGAGCTAAATGATGAGAACATATGAACATACTGAGGGAAACAACAAACACTAGGGCCTATCAGCAGGTGGAGGGTAGAAGAGGGAAAGAATCAGGAAAAATAACTAATGGGTATTAGGCTTAATACCTGGGTGATAAAATAATCTGTACAACAAACCTCCATAGTACAAGTTTACCTATATAACAAACATGCACATGTACCACTGAACTTAAAAAAAAAACATTAAAAATAAAAAATGAAAGTTAAGAAGGCTATGATGTGCCTTACAGAGAAAATATGTTTTACATAACCTATGTTCAGGCACCCTTAATGCTGTTGGCCATGAGTTCAATTAAATTTATCAACAGTGTATATTAAATAAGTTGTCTTCAAACAGTAACACAAACAAAATGAGGTTATATATTGATCAACTGACTAACATATTATTACTGGAGACGGGAACTTAATCCTGTATTTCTCTTGGGACAGTAGTCCCCCTGATCGACAGTTTTAGTTACCCATGGTCAACCTTAGTCTAAAAATGTTACATACGATATGATATTCTGAGGGAGAAAGACCATATTCACATAACTGTAACTAGAGTATGTTATTATAATTGTTCTATTTTGCTATTATTTTTGTTAATCTCTTATTATACCTAATTTAAAAACTAGACTTTATCCTAGGCATGTATGTACAGGAGAAAACATAGTAGAGTTTGTTATTATCCTCAGTTTCAGGCATCTATTCCATCCAGGTGGTCTTAGAAGGTATCCCCCATGGATAAGGGAGGGTACTACTGTATTCACTGTTTTGTGGGAAGTTTAAAAAACTACTGCAAATAATGAGAATCAACTGTACCTGTCTCAGAGAAGAGAGTCTTTCCAGAAGTACTGACTAAACCTTTAAAAATAAAATTAAGTTTTTATCTTGTTTGTTCACATCTATTCCATCCAGAGTGTTCCAAGGTATCCATGTACCAGACATGCTGGAGGGACAGGTCTTATAACAGTGAATATATATTGCTGTGGGGAGACCTGAGGAAGCACCTCAAAGAGGTAGTTGTTCTCCAAATCAGCTAAAATTGATAGGCAACAGAAGGCCTGTGTGAATGCTGATCGGCAGAGGAATATCACATGAACACATATACTTATTATATTAAGTCACTGTAGGTAAACAAAAACAAACAGTGGTTTCAAATATGAGCCTATATCAAAAGGCACAAGAGTAACAATTTTAGGTGCCACTGAGCCATCAGGTATTTTTTTTTTCACACCAGCAATGTCAAATAACCAGCAAAGAGGTAAAGTACGAGAATTTATTTAACAATAATTAGTTAAATGTCCTGAACCAAATGTGGGATAGCCAAATAGTACAGAATAGCCAACACAAAATATTTTTTATAGTACATGAATCTATATGTCATGCACACAAGGAGGACACTCACTATTCCTGCATTTTCATCTAGCTACTTGCTTTCACGGACCCAAATAGATCATGTCTCAGTCGTGTATTAATTATAATTTCCAACTTTTTTGGCATTTTATTTAATTTCCAGGAAATGTCATAACAAAACAAAGCATACCTTTCTTCTTCCTTCCTCCTTCCGATCAAAAGCGCATTGTTGTTTACACTGTTCACAGGTCTGAGGTGGTCCGTATTTTTTTTCTGAATTTGTGCAACGCTGACACTTGGTACCAATAAATGCTGCAATTATGTTACAGTACTGACAAGGCTTGGGCTGAAAAACATATACGTTTTATATGAGACTTTTAAAAACATTAAAGACTTGTTGCATAGCATATACCCAGCATTATAGATTTCTTTCTGGAATTAAGAAAACTCATAGGTAAAAAATTTATTTTCTGTCAATTCTGTTGTCCTGTCATATGCAATAACTTTTATACTATGTTTCCATGCATTCAACTAGTATTTATTTCTAGCCATAAAACCATTACTCTACGATTATGAGAAATAGATTTCTGATTTGCACAGTCTGTTGGATAATACAAAACCTACACATAAAAACAGTTTCAAAGAATGAAAATAAAGGTATATATGTATAGAAATCTCATGAATAAAGAATTTGAGGAAATGTCCTCCTACTAATTTAATATCCTAGTTAGCTTAGTGACCATATCATTTACTCAAAAAATATTAACTTTTCATCACATACAGGTATAAATCATATAAGGAATACATACTATAGGCAAGTTTTCAACTTTAAAAAAATGGGAACCGGCATATTCAACATAAACCATAAAAACATACCTTGATTTTCTTTGATATTCAAAAGATGATTCAGGACAGTTTAGAACATTAGGTTAGCATTTTTGACCAATGATAAATAATATTGGTATAATATACCTATAATAATAGTACACATCTAAGACAATTTGTACTAGGATTGATCATGACTTCTGTGAATAAATATCTGAATTATGCTGTTTCATAAAAATAGTTCTGAGGAGGTTGTTCTGAAGTGGGCTAAAGTCTGATTACACAAATTTTATGGATAAGAATTTGCTATATTTGAATCTTTACAGAATAGCTTCACAAATGTCACACTGATATTCAATACATGTAAAACATGCATATAATTTAACTATTTTTAAATACTGTCACCTTTCCATCAAAATGTCATATGGAAAATTTCTTTCATAAAATACCATATGTTGAAATATTTAAGAGCATAACAATACAGTTTCTAAAAGGTCCAGCTTCGTGAAAAGTATTAACTGACTAGTAACGATGACATGAAATGAAGACATACTTACCGTCCCAAATTGCTTCACATTTTGAGCACACTTCTTACAAATTGTGTTAGTTTTGCTGAAAAAGAAATTGTATACAAATCATCATGTTTATGCAGCTTTCCAAGGTAATCAGCACAATGTCAAAATAAAATGAGTGAGTCAAAGGTTTGTAGTGCTTAAAACTTACTCTAATATGGACTGCGGATTTTTTCAAAAATACAAGAATCTTTTCAGGGTTGTTTCAACCAAATTAAGACAAATGTTTTAATACATTTTTATTGTGTATTTCCTTTTGTAAAGAAAACATTTTAATGTTTCCTACGTAGCTCCAAAATCTTCACACTTGCCACTATTAATGCACAGCACTACAATACCAACGCGTACTTAGCCTTCCAGTTGGCTATTGTCCAACATTATAATGCCCACACCTACTTATGAAGAAATTATTTGTTCTCTGAGGCTACTTTCTGTATATACTGTCAGAGTGGAATTCACTGTTAAAAAAACTTATGTACTACTCTCCCACGTAACAAATTACTAGATTTCACCCTTCGAAGGTAACTGGTAACACTACAGACCTTTCCTCAGGTCCGTTATTGCTTTACCATATTTTTTTTAGTTTAAGAGTAACTGTTTACATTTGCATTTTCATTAGCAAGGCTATACATTTTCCATGTAGTAATTTATTGTTTCTCTCATGTAAAATCTAACTGTAAATTAACAACCACCAGTTTTTTGGCAACATTCTCCCAACATGTATAAAAGGTTTATAACTTAAAATTTCTGGAGCTAAACAATTTTTTTAACATACTTTCATAAATATATGGGATTACAAGCCCCAAGTATTCTATACAGACAACACTTCTCTTTAACAGTCAAAAACTGTTTAATATACAAACCTCTCTTGTTGAAATTCTGATCTGCAGTAAGTACATTTTACAATAGGATGTGCAATCCGACATTCCTGTAATAAGACAATACATTAGTCAGTATCTATCTGAAAGTCCCAAATCTCACTTTTCTGGTAGGAAATCGTTTACCCAACCTAGTGAAATGCCTAAAACACTGACAAAACGTGGCCCCAACGTAAAGAACTGGATGTTTTATCATAGAAGTGGCCAATCACAGCATAATTCCTTAGGGAAGGCATAGGTGTCTTTGTCTTTAGTAGACGTGGGGGTATATTACAGACAAATTAAGAAAGCTGTCAGGGCCGATTTCAAGCATTGGTTAAATGTGAAACTACTTATTATTTTGCACCGTTGCTCACAGACAGCATCCTGGCTTTAATGGGATGGGAGGAGCTCCAAATCATAGAGCATTCTGTTCCCAAACCAGTCGCTTCGCTTTCCTGGACAGGGAAGAAGGATGCCATCAGCTTTGCGGCTTCGGGTTCCTAGCAAGAAAGTGCAAAAACCGTCCCCTGCCTCCTGGTGGAAGAAGAGGACAGACCAGGCAGAAAACCGAGATGAAAACATCTCCACCCCAGGGTCTCTGCGGCATAGACAGGTGGCTGCCTCACTCAACCCCACCCGAGACCCCCGGACGCTGACGGGGCACGGCACCGTCCTGGGCCGCCTGGAAGAGGGCACGATTCTGCCTCCCTCTCGGGGACCGTTCCCAACTGATGCTCAAGCCCCCGGAAAAAGGGGTCCTCCAGTGGGGAGGCGAGGGTTCCAGACTCCCAAACCCCTGAGGCGCCGGCAAAGAAAGAGGGGCTGCAGCGCAGCGGCCATCCGGCTCCCATCGGACTACAGCCGAGAATACCCATCCCGCCCACCTCCCGGAGCCCACGGACCTTGCAGAGCTGCTGGCCCTGAGAGAGCTCCTCGAAGGGATAGCGCTGGGTACACTTGGTGCAAGCGTACAGGGCCGAGGCCGCCATCCTGCTCCTCAGTCTCCTCCTCCGCCGCCGCCCGCTCCGAGGCGGGGCCCTACAGAGAACTCGAGAGCCGCTGCCGCCGCCCGGGCCGCGGGCGCGGGCTCCTCCTCCTCCTCCTCCTCCCCCTCCCCCTGCCTCGCGCCCACCAGAGGCTCGCCGTGAGAGCCCAGGGCCCCGCGAACGACGCCACCGTCTCCCTCCGCCTCCACTTCCGCCCCAGCCCACCCAGTGACGCCGTGCCAGCCGCTCCGGCTTAGGCCCCGAAAGCAGCGGAGGGAGACGAAGCAGGTAGCTGATTGCTGTTTAGCTGCGCGGCCGCGGATCCGCTTCCTTCTCGGCCTCCCTTCCCCATCCCTGATTGGCTGTGGAGTCCACCGCGTCACTCGGTGGCTCCTCCCAACGCCCAACTTCCGCAACGCCGAGAGCGTCCACAAAGGGAGGAAGTCGCTGGCCAATGACAGGCGGGCGCTCTCAACGCGCGAAATCCGCTTTGAACCTGCCCCGCCCCAAAAGGCTGCGGTCGCGGCTATTAACAGCCAGTCCCAGGTTTGAGTGAGAGCGCCCCAATCCAATTGGGCACGTGTTCGCGAAAGGCTCGCTCTTTGCCGCAACTCTTTTTTTCCCTTGCCTGCTATTGGACTAAATCATTAAGTCCCTCCTAATCCTATTTGTTATTGGCCAAAAGGTAAGTACTTCACCTGGAGAGACGTCCCCGAGGCAAACTCACGCTCTCTCCAGCGTATAATCCGAGAGAATTCGGGGAGTGCTTGAACTTCGCCTTCGCTTTTGTTCTGTCTCCATTATTCCGTTCGGTTACCACTGGCGACAACACTACTCACCCACGCTTCTTACAGGAGGAGGTCCGCCCCTCCATAGAATCCCCGCAGAGCCGGGCAGTAGCCCGCAACCTTGTCGGCCCCCAGCGGGCTCCGCTATGCGCTACCTTGTGACGTCACGGGGAAAAGGCGGATTCTCTCCTACTACCGGAAGACGTCTGCTGTTTTGATTGGCTAGGGAAGACATCCGTTAGGACGTGTTGCCCGTTTTGTGTGCTCTGTGAGCGCAGGCGTCTCTGAGGGTGTGTGTGGCAGGCGTTTCCAAGACCAGCACCAGCACCCTTGCCTTTTTCCATCAGGGGTTCAGCTTAGGGTCGCCCCTGGTGGGCGGCTCCCGAGTCTTGAAGAAGACCACGAGAACCCAGACCGCCCCCGACGTGCGGAGAACCCCTGGGCAGGCTGAAAGATGGCGGCGGCGTCGGTCTCTGCGGCTTCTGGTTCTCGGTTCTCGGTAAGAAGGAGTTGGCGCGAGTGGGCCCCAAGTCGGCCCTGAGCGCCTCTTTGAGTTTCCTCACGTTTTAGGGCGCTGTCAGTCCAGCTTCTGACCCCATTCTGGAGGACGGCGGGGGCGCCTAGATTGCCCCGCGCTCCCCAAGTTTCCATTCTCTGTTCCTCTGTCGAGGCTGCACCCTTTGGCTTCCAGTGAAACTGGGCTGGCTGATGTCTGTTCCCCATCCCCATTCACCTATCGGCGTAGCAACCTCGGTTGCCTAACACTCCCAAGGGTTGGCTGGGACAACTGCCCACTCCTTGGTTTGCAAAATCGTAGTTCCTTTGGTCACGTGGCTTCAGCGGCCCCTTTAGGAAAGTCGCCAGATCGGGTAGGCGAGCCAATGTGTTTAAGAGACAGCTCCGAGTAGTAGTCCGCCGTCTCTCGAGCGCTTACGAGTCGTTATTTATGCTGTTTCTTATGCCTGTAGTGCCTCCCACTCTCATCGTCTCATTAACTTTGTTGTGTGATCCTCGTAGTCGGAGCTCGCTCTTCCCACCACCCAGAATTACTAGGACTAATGTGGAAATGCAGTTTTGGAGAGGCGACAGGGGAATTGAATTTAAATAGTGGTTTTGTTTCATCAAAGGTCACTAGCCAGTTTAGTCACTGGCGTTCACTGACATTGGTCAAATTGGATTGTCTAACGCTTACCTTTTTAAAAACCGTGGCGTAAGGAAGAGATAGGAAGTAAATGTGACCAAGCCAAAATTGGAGCCCTCGCCTGGGCTTAGGGTCCAAATGAATAGGGTAGAAACCCTGCTTTGGAGGCGCAAAACACTGAAAAGCAACTGCACGTAATTAGGTGATTACTGCACCATACGGTAGTACTAGAGTAATCTAGAGGGGAGTGATTAGCAGTGCTTGGGTAGGTTAAAGAAGGTTTCCTAGCAGGGGAGATGAAGCTAGATGCGTGTCGAAGGAATTGTAATTGCTTGTGCCAAGAGTAGAGGAAGGAGAAAAAGTCACTGCAGGAATTTTGGAGTATGTTCCAGGACAATAGGTGCTTCCAGAAAACTTGAGATCATTTGGAATGAGCAGAAGTAATATGGAGGTAGAGTTGGATGAGATGAATTGGAAACATAGGGGAAAACGTGAAAAAAAGGGATGGTGAGGGAAGGAGCTGGTAAAATATCAGAACAAAGATATTTTCTGGAATCTAAGGGGGAAAGAGTGGGGAATGCTAAGAAAGCCTTGCTACCTTGGAGAAGTCAGTTTCAGCTTTCAGAGACTTGTTCGAATTTGTAATAATGGGACCAGAAGTATTGCAGTGTTTCAGTAGAATGGGAATTAGAAGTTTGCAGAGAGGTCTGGAGAAATTAAGAAGTAATGAAATCAACAAAATTGAAGGTTATTCAGGAATAGGTCAGTAAAAGAAAAAAGTAAGATAAACTGTTAGAAGTGTCAGTAGATGGAAGATGGATGAGATTTTATAGGATATGTGATTAAACTTGGGAGAACAGGGCTTTTTACTGCTTTCAAAAGTTAAGCACTTGGAGGCTGAATAAGGAATACTCATAAATGTTGAACTGAGTCTGGGTGCCGTGGCTCATGTCTGTAATACTAGCTACTGGGGAGGCTGAGGCAGGAGGATCACTTGAGCCCAGGGAGTTTGAGGCTGCAGTGAGCTATGATAGTGTCACTGCTCTCCAGCCTCGGCGACAAAGTGACCCTGGCTCTATAAAATAAAATATTAAATAAATGTTTAATTGAGCTGCATTATGCCAAGGCCTCCTAGCTGAGCATTGGCACTGGGATATAGTCAGTTCTTAGTACCTACAGTAGCATTGACAGAAATCCCAAAGACTGTTTAGTAGGAAAGCAAATATATATATATATATATATATATATATATATATATAATTTTTTTTTTTGCGCTAAGCTCAGCTTAATTAGATTCTGAGTATCAGGGGTACACTAAGAATATCTAGGATCATCTACGAATCAAAGTATAACACAATCTGCTAATCAAAATGTCTAATTTGGAAGTTAACTTTTTCTCAAAACAAAAATGACTAACTTTAGTTGGTTTCTTAGTGCATAATAAAAGGTCCTGCTTAGATGTCCCGTCAGAAATAAGGCTGCCATTTCCAACAGCGTTGGAAAAGCACTTAGCTTGACAAACAGCTGATCTTTACATAAGGCAGCATTAAAAAAAAAAGAAAAGAAAACTTGTTAAAACTGTACCATGAACTGAGAAGGCAACTTATATTCAGATTTCAGGGTTGTGAAAATTAACAACTGTTACATTCAACTGTTTTCGACATTGATAAACCCATACGGAGCTAGTTATACGTACATCGAGATGCTTTATAGGCAAGGATTTTTTAACAAGTAGATTCATAAATAACCATCTTTAGGAAGTAGAGACTGTGTAAATCTCGAATGACGTTGAAGTGGGGCAATAGGTTTCAGTTAGGTCTAGGTAACATTTATTGAGTGATTGCTCTTGAGTTGATAAACTCGACTCATGGAAAAGGCAGGAAAGCAACTATGATTGGGCATAAAGAAATTAATTCCGTGTAGAAGTATGGGCAGCAAAGTGTTGAAACACACGAGTGACTTTCATGTCAGCCTTGTAACAACCCTGGTGAAAACGCCCTGTCACTTTGGACTTAATGATCTAAACTCTTAGTTTGTCTCTCTGACTTTTTGGATAGCTCCTTCAACCAATCTGTACAGTAGCTCCATATTCATTTCCCTTAAAAATGTTTTATGGCTGTCTTATACATTTTATAATATTAAATATAAGATTTACTTTTTGAGAAAAGTAAAATGAATACCTCGATGTTCCTTTTTGTGTTTTCTTCTTTTTCCTAATCACACCCATCCACTACCCTTTTTTTTTTTTTGAGACAGAGTCTTGCTCTGTCGCCCGGGCTGGAGTGCAGTGGCGTGATCTCGGCTCAGCGCCATCTCCGCCTCCCGAGTTTAAGTGATTCTCCTGCCTCAGCCTCCTTAGTAGCTGGGATTACAGGCATGTGCCACCACGCCTGGCTAATTTTTGTATATTTAGTAGAGATGGGGTTTGACCCTGTTGTCAGGCTGGTCTTGAACTCCTGGCCTTGTGATCCAGCTGACTTGGCCTCTCAAAGTACTGGAATTACAGGCATGAGCCACCACGCCCGGCCCCCACTACACATTTTAAGATTATAATATATGGTATTTATATAGGACTATCTGGCAGGCATAGTCCTTAAAGGCACTTTAAGCACTTATCATACGTTAACTCATTTAATCCTCACAATAACCTTCTGAGATTGGCATTAATATTTCCTTTTTCAAATGAGCAAAACCAGGCAGAGAGAGGTCGAGTCAAAGTTGTCTAGCTAGTAAACCAGAGTATCTTGATGGGCTTTGGAGTTAATGGGTTTTGTCGTTTATTTGTTTGCCAGATACTATAAACAGTCTTTTCTCATTCTTATATGCTGTACATGACAAATGTTTCTCTAGAGTGCAGTTCTCAAAGTATGGTCTCACAATCTTTGGAGATCTCCAAGACCCTGTCAGTCTATGAGATCCTTCTGTAATGACCACGTTTGTGGTAGACTAGATTTTCTCTAATACATCAAACAAAATGATATATCCAACAGAGCAAATACAGAACTAGATAAGAGAATGCAGCATCCTTATTTTAAGCCAAATATTAAAGAGATTGGCAGAAATGTAACGTAGTGCCATTCTTTTCACTAAATTTTTTTAGAATATAAAGGGGTCCTGAGGGAAAAAGTTTGCAAGGGGCAACTGTAGAGCAGTGATTTTTTTTTTTTTCTCCAAACCATAGGCCGGGCTCTGGATTACAACTCAGTAGTGGGTCATGGTATATGTACTGTGGGTCAATCCATATCATTTTGAATAAAGAAGAGAGAGAAAACAGTTGAGCATGTACAGCTGAATGAATTATCTGGTTCACAGAGTATGTGCATCTTCAGCTTTACTCAGTCATGCTAAATAGTTGTCACCAAGTGATTATGCCAGCAGTCCTCTTGATTCTATGTCTTCTTAAATGGATGGTATTGTCCCACTTGTAAATTTTTGCTGTGTGTGAAATGGTACCCTTTTTCTGATGTGCTCCTCTAATCATTGGTGAAGATGCACCCTATTTTTTTTCACACCTTTACTAGTCTTGTGTTTGTGTTTTCTTCTGTGAAATACCTGTTCGTGTCTTTTGCCTGTTTTTCAATTGGGTTGCGTATTATTATTGATTTATAGGCATTTTTTTAACATATTGTGATGTTAATTATCAATCTGTTAAGACTGTTCTGGCTTGTCTTTGATACTTTTTGATTAATAGTTGTTACTTTTAATGTAAAATGTGTTAGTCTTTTTATGATTAGTGATTTCTGTTTAAGAAATTCTTCTTTTCTCCAAGGCCTTGGTTGTACTCTATATTTTTTTCCTATATATTTTAAAGTTGGAGCCTTTTATGTCCTTAATTTACTTGAAATTAATTTGTATGCTGTGAGATAGGGATTCAGTTTAATGGTTTTACTTAAAATACACAGTTGTCCCCACACTACTTGTTGGAAACTCATCTTTTCCCCAGTGATTTCCAATATATTCATTTCCATATGTGTATGGGTGTGTTAGCCGACTGTTTTGTTTCTTTGTTGTATTTGTCTATCCTACTTTGATACCCACTGTCTTAGTGAATCTCCAAAGAATCACTCGGGGGTGGGAGGGTCAGTCACCTTCCTTGTTAGCTATTAATCGGTCCTTTGCTTTTCTTCAGTAGAAACGCTGGAACCTGCTATTGGAATTTTGATTGATATTTTATTGAATTTCTAGCTTGATTTGGGTATAACTGATATGTTTAGGATATTGACCCTTCTGTCTGAATGTTATGTTACTCCATTTATTTAGAATTTTAACTTTTTGGTACGTGTATATTTTCATGTCTTGTATATTATTTGTTCATTTTATTTCTAGTTTTTAATTGATATATATTTTCATAAGTTGCATTTTCTAATATATAAAATTACTGACTCATGTATCTTTTATTCAGCAATCTTAATTCTCATAATTGAGATTTTTTTTCTGTTTAGATGGTCATAATCTAAAATTGGGATTCTTCCTTTTCAATCTTAATATCTTATTCTTTTTTTATCTTAGTGTGCAGACTAGGAAATGAAGTACAGTGTTAACTAGAATTGATGTAGA
Source organism: Cacajao melanocephalus (assembly GCA_963573385.1). NCBI lineage: Eukaryota > Metazoa > Chordata > Mammalia > Primates > Pitheciidae > Cacajao > Cacajao melanocephalus. Next base: position 18,840 of record CAUYLG010071378.1, on the reverse strand, counting down.
TATCTTCGTCTTGTTCCTTATTTTAAAAGGAATATTTCAAGTTTTGCACCATTAAGTATGTTGGCCATGTTTTTTTGTAAAACTTCATATTAAGGAAATAGTTTTTCTTTTTTTTTTTTTAATAATTGCTGGATGTTGAATTTTATTGAATGCTTTTTTACATTTGTTGATGATCATATTGATTTTTACTTTGGGTATAACTGATATGGTTAGGATATTGAAACTATGAAACATGAAACTTTATTTAGTTTCAAACATGAAACTTGGAAAATACTGCATTGATTGCGCTGCTCAGAGCTCTACATCACATTCTTCCATCATTGGACCTTGACTTCTCCAATTTTATTTCATTCCACTTGTGTACACAAACTCTTTTTTCCACTAAACTAATGTATTCATTAACATGGGAACAATTGCTTTTCATACCCATTTCTAGGTTGCCTATCAGAATACATATCAATCTATAAGACGCAGTATCGATTTCAACACTAATAAAGACCTTCCTTTACCATACTGATATGAAGCAATGTTCTGTTGAATGCATCTGAATTTAATTTACACTTAGTCTCTATTACATCCAATTTAGCAGTTCCCACCTACTCTTTTGTATTTGAATTTAATCTACCTAATACCTTGCAGCTATGTTGCATATTCCGCTTATAAAGACAACAAATTACATGCATTTTTAAATTACGCTTCATAACTTCACACAGTGTCATAAAAAGATGTTAAATAAATATTTGAACTATGTATTCCTAAATGAGATACTTGCCCTAACAACTAAAGGCTGCAGGAAAGATAGTGATCAGGTTAAACATTTTTCCTTTAATCCTGAAAGTTTCTCCTACCATCATATTTTGGTTGGAATAATTTTTACTGAGTGCTTAGAGTCATGGAAAGAGTAGTGGATTGGGAGTTAGACTTGGGCTCCTTTCTACACAGCCTTCCTATGATTATGATATTTGTGCTATTCGTTAAACATAAAGAAGCCTAAAAGCTTTTGGTGATCTCTTAAGGTGTTATAGTAACTTGATTGAAAAGGACAATGTTTTATAAATAATATTCATTTCCTGTTTTACGGAGGAAATGTATAATTATATTCAACAGATTTATTGAGTAGAATAAAGTTCGTTTGTTAGAACTTAGTTTCTCCAGCAAAAATCCTACACCAACTGGATGTCTTACAATTATTTTAATTCTGACACTACCCAGATATAGGTCAGACACCCATACATTAAGGGGCTCAATTTCACACAACTGCCCACCCCCAAGTCAGTCAAAGTCCTGAGTGTTCCCAGAGCATCTGCATTTCTGCCAAGCTAATGAAAAATTAAGGGATTTCTGCAACTTTCCAAGAACAGCTCACAGTACTCGGGAAAGACTATACTTGAGCAATTTCAATTTTATAAAGGACACAACTCAGGAACAGCCAAACGGAGGAGACATAGGGCAAGGTGTGAAAGGGTTTCTATACCCTCTGTGGGATAGCACCTTTCCAGCATATCAGTATGTTCAGCAATCCAGAAGCTACCCAAAACTCATTATTCAAGAGTTTTTATTGCGATTTCATTACATATATACATAATTGAGTAAATTATCCACTGGTCATTGGGCTCAATCTCAGCTTCTTACCTCCCCTGAGGTCAGGGTGTAGGGCTGAAATTTGTAACTCTTCCTTCCCCCCCACCCCACCTCGCCAGGCAGAGTCTCACTGTCCCCTTGGCTGTAGTGCAGTGGTGCAGTCTCGCTCCACCACCTGGGTTCAAGCGATTCTCCTGCCTTGGTTTCCTGAGTAGCTGGGATTACAGGGCACACCACCACACTCAGCCAATTTTTTTGTGTTTTACGTAGAGATAGAGTTTCACCATGTTGGCCAGGCTGGTCTTGAACTGCAGACCAACCTCGAGTGATCCGTCTACCTCACCCTCCCAAAGTGCTGGGATTACAGGTGAGAGCCACCACTCCTGGATGAAATTTGTAGCTCATTAAAATCTAGTGGTTGGTTTTTCTGGGAGCCACCTCCTAGAAGATACCTTCAAACCTGAAGCTATCCTATGGTCCCTACCTTGAGTCCCCTCATCAGCCTAACAAGGACACTCCTATCACTTAAATTCTAGGAGTTTTTGAATCTGTATCTGAAAACAAGGACAAAAGATAAAATATATTTTTTGTTACACCACAGGACATACAAATAATAAAACATGTATACGTTGTGAGGGGTGATATAAAATAGCAAGTAAAGGGCAAGTGCACTAACATACAAAATGTAGAACAGAGGTAGTTCCGTTTTGGAAATAGTTTATTATTCAGCAAATCACATAATTAATGTTACTCCTGACTGGGCAGAGGGTGGTCGGCAAGTCACTTGATATTTTTGAATGTTAGATAGGATTCTGGCGGGTTGTAAATGACCAATGAAGACCTGAGGTTCTCTATGGCATATTTAAAATAAAGCTATGCAATTATTCAGGATGCTTTGCAAGACCTTTGACCATATTATAAAGAATTGAGAACTCATCCTATTTTCCAGTTACCTCTAAAATCAGATGCCAATCTGCCGTTAAGTTGGAAAATGACAAATATTAGTCTTTGTTGTATATGAACACACTCCAGTAGACTTAGCACTTGTTTGAGTACCACTTTTAAGACTTGTCTCTACTCTGCTAAGCTTTTTGTCTCCACTTTTGATTTTCATAGCCGTAGTGTGTTTTATATTTACATAAATAGAAAATGTTTTATATTTGCTTTTTTAAATAAACTGGAAATTTGCATAATTTTTAACATGGAAGTAAAAGCTTTAATTAAGATTTAAATACAGTGCAGGTATTTTGATAGCCTTTGTTTAAGGAGATTGTTTTGTGCTCTCGTACTTTAATGAACACAGATTATTCTGATACTTTATAAATAGAAGTCTTCAAAGGTAAGAATTGAAAAACATAGTGTGCTGTGGCCCTTTGAGGAAGGAAAGTGGATGCTGAAAATTTTGAACAGCTGGCAGTTACTGTCTTCCACCTTAGCCCTCAGCTTCTTACATGCTTCCCCCAGTCTAGGTCCATCTGTCAATAGGAAGTCACCTACAACAAATGAAACTGCAGTTAGTTAGCATTCCCTAGGTTGAAATTATTATGTAGAATCCTAAATTTAACAGAATCTCATTCATGACAGAATGGTGTACTGTGGAAATAAAGTTTTGTATTTGAGTGTTTGATGGGCCTTAGTGTTTTCTAATTATTTTCTTTTTTCTTAATTAAGTGTAAATTATTTGAGGCAAGGACAGTGCCTTATTTTCTTTCTGGAGTTTTGAATACTATAAATATTCAAGTAGTATTTTGTTGATGGGGAATAGAGTAATCAGTCATTTGTAGCAGTTTCTGGTCCTGTAAAATTATGTACTTATTTTTCTGAACGTATATTTCACAGTACATATTTTTAACTACAGCATTTATATTCATTGTATCATTTAAGTATTTCTGCACAGCATTTGTATTCAAGTTGTGTGAACATTATTTCCTTTCTATAGTGTCTGCCTTATGGCCATATTTAGACTAGTATGTGAAACACTTTTAAAGTTGTATTTCTTTAAAATAAATAATGGTTGAATTCTGTTGTTTATAGTCAGTGGATTTTTTTCTGTTGTCTATATGGACATTCTGGTTCTCAGTCATAAATATTTGTGGTTTAAATCTGCTATTTGTGGTTCACAGATTTGAAAGGTAATTTGTGTCTTTATTTTTCAGAACATCTTAGCTGAACCATCAAGGTCTAATGGAAGTATGGTTCGGCATTCTTCATCTCCATATGTTGTATATCCATTGGATAAGCCTTTCCTTAATAGTGATCTGCGACGCTCCCCAAGTAAGCCTACACTTGCCTATCCAGAAAGCAACAGCAGAGGTAATTGAGCCTAACAAAATAGATGTTACTTGTGTTTACTTGCTGCTTTAAAATTCTTAATTTTGTCCTGTATTATTTTGCAATTAAAGGAAAATGTATTTCCCCTTTGCTTTCAGTTTTTAACCCCCACAAAATATTATGCTTTTCTTGTATTCCTCATATTGACTGTTAAACATCATCATCATCCACCGAATTAGTGATGCTAAAATACTTTTAGTCATCACTGCTCTGTCATCTCCAGTATTAGTCAGGAATAAAGACCTGTTTTTGCTTCTGAAAATATACCAAAAGCCTACTGGTTCTTTTGCCTTTTTGTGTTCTCATTGCTTTGATTTAGGTTTTCATCATCTGTAGCCCAGATGTTCATAATACATTCCTTATTAATCTCCTTGCCCATTTTCTCCTCCTCATCCCCAGTTAACAGCATTTCTGTCATTTGTCATTATCCATCATCTCTTCCACAGATTTAAAGTTTTAGCATCTCTTCATGACTTACATAATTCCTAATTTTTTATGACCTAGACCCCATCTGCCTCACCAACTTCCTCCCTAACAGGTCTTCTGTTTTTACCTTTCCCATCCTTTTGTCTGGCTACTTTGAAATACATTTGTTCTGGAACCTGCCATCTGTGTTAATTTTCTTGTTGCCTTAAGAAATTGCCACGAACTTAGCTTTAAATACCACATATTTGTCATCTCAGTTTTTTGTGGGTCAGAAATCTGTGTAAGCTCATCTGGGTCCTCTGTTTAGAGCCTTACAAGACTGAAATCAAGGTGTTGTCTGGGGTTCTGTTCTTTACTAGAGGCTCTGGGGAAGATCTGCTTCCAAGCTCATTAAGATTCTTAGCGAAATTCACTTCCTTGTCATTGCAGGACTGAGATTCTGTTGCCTTGCATACTCTTACTTGGGGACAGTCTTTGCTCCTGGAAACTTTGTTCCTTCATGTTTTCCTTACGGTCTCTTACAGTAACAGTAGGTAGAGTCTCTTTGTGTTTGAAATCTCTGACTTCTGCTGTTACATTTCTGTAGCCACAGCTGGAGAAAATTTTCTGGTCATGTTATCAGATTGGGCCCATTCAGATAATGAAAAGATGGTTCTGATATTGAATTTGTTAATCTTTTAGATGTTTCTTCATCTATATTTTTAAAAATATACCTACCATATACTTTGTGTATGTGTGAAGTTTAAATGAAATGTCTTTGCTTTATTTGGGATGCTACAGCATTTCCTTTTTTAAAAAATTGTGTTTAATCACTAATACTGCAACAATTATATGTGTTAATGATTCTCCAGGTAAAAGAAATGTTGTATTTTTGGCATCATATGCTAAACAGGCAGTTGTAAATTAGTTGAGGAACTTTTTTGTTTCAACTGGCATATGTATTATAAGTATCCTAAAAATCTCAGAATGAAACTATTTTGTAAACTGAACTGATTGTACAGTAAAATACCAAGTAGGTGATGATATCCAAATACCAGTTTAAATCCTAACGTGTAACGGGTACTGAGAAGTGTTTGTTGAAATAAATGTAGTTAAATAGTGTGATGTCTTAAAAGACATCTGTACTCTATAACCACTAACCTAGAAGCCTCTTTATTAGAAGATACTGTGTCTCAATGATAATGAAAATTTTAATTTAATTAATGATTAAAGCAATTGATAATGTTCTATACATCAGAGTATAGCAGGTTGGCAGTTTACGAAAATTAAGTTGCATAACATTCAAACAACGTAGATTTAAGAAGCAAAAAATAATAATAAAATAACTGAAGCCCACAGCAGAGCAAAAATCAGTTTCAGTTTCTTATTAAAAAATAAGCACAAAGCAGAATATCCATTTAACAAAGTTCTAACAGAAACACAAAATCTAAGAATTAGATATTAATCCTTCAACTACAATATTTATCTAGTTCTGATCTTTACACTCATGAAATTTTTAAAAACTTCAAAAAATGACAGATTACTAACAAGAAAAATTAAGAAGGCAGATGTATTCACAGAGTCAAAATTTTTAGCACAGCATATTACTAATGCAGCTAAATTCTGCTTGAGTGCAACATCAGTGGTCTTAAGAAGTAGAAGTGGGAGAAGAGGAGATGGAGAGGAGAAATAAGATAAATAGTAACCTTCAAGACACTAAATAAGCTTTTATGTCTTTAGAACATGGTGGTATGAACTGTTTAAGCAGTGTCCCAGGATAGTCATTACAATCTAACAATGTCCCAGGATAGTCATTACAATCCACTATCATTTTATAGTGTGTGTTTTAATCCAACGATACTTACTTTCCAAATGGGAAGGGAAGACACAGAAGTCACCATCCCCTTCTCACCCAGAAAAAAAGTAAAGGCTGTGAGATAGGAACAAATACCAAGAGAGTTCTGAAAACACATTTGCTGGAGACCGGGATAAGTGTGTGTTGGGGAGGTTAGAGGAGAGGAAAACCTCTCAGATGAAGAACGAAATAATAGATAATCTGAGCTTTAAAGAATGAGTGCAGTTCTATAAGAAAAAAATTTCAATAAGAGTACAGCATGTGAAAGGTTTATAAACCTGATATGATTTTTATTGCTTCATCAAAGACAGTCATGGCTTAGTTTTTTCTTACTGGGAATTTATGACAACGCCTAAAGTGAAGAATACAGTGCCAAAAATTAAAGTTTAATAATTACTACCTTGATTTGAACTAAAATTAGGAATTTTACCCAACAATGCTTTTGCATCATCCTTGGCAAACTTCAACACAATGAAAAAGCAAAGTCTTAATAGTATTATGAAAATAGTAGTGACCTCACAAACCCTGGGAAAGGCCTCATGAGCCCTGCCCTCAATGTGCCTATGCCCTGCATTTTGAGAACCACTATAATTAAGGATATGAGTACGTCCAGAATAGTATTTTGTTCATGTAACAGCTTTATTTCCAGGTGTGAGAAAAATGTAGATAGCAGCATCTGTTCCAGAATCTAGATGATAGCTCCTTGAGGGTAAAGACTGTCTTCATTATCATTATGTAATCTCCTTCACCTTGCAGAGTGTTTCACACATCGTATGTGGTCTATATGTTTGTTGGACTGAGGTTTATGTCAGAAGTAAGTCTAAACCGAAGCAGCAAGACAGAACAGGAGACTAAGATAAGATTTATGCATATTTTGTTGTGGGAATGAGGAAGACGGAGAAATCTTTGAGTCTGAGATTTCTAGTGTAGATGATTAGTGATATGATTAAGACAGATCACAGAAAAAAGCATACTTAGGAATTGATGATATAATTTTGGCTGTATCACATTTGAGTTAGATGAGTTAATAGAGATGAATAATAAGCAGGTGAAAAGTCTGAAGTATAATAGAGAATGCTGCACTGATGAACTCAGGCATCATCAAGGATACAGTAGTGGATGAAGCCCATGAGTATAGACGGGTTTCTCCAGAAGAAGAAAGCAGAGAGAGAAAAGAGCTTTGGAAAATTCCACCATTTAAACAGTAAACTAAAAAGTAGGAAAAGTCAGAAAGGTGGAGAACTACCAAGACAGCAATATTGGAGAAATCAAAGATGCATACTATGGATCTGGGTTTTTCCCCCTCTTAATCTACGACTAACGTGTGTTTATGTTAATGACAGCAATGTCCCAAGCAATAAATAGACCCAAGTGGACTTGAAGAACATTAGAGACTCAAACATGGCTGGTACTTTCTCCATCTTTTTTTTTTTTCCAGCTTGTAAGTAACTTCATTTTTTCTGGCTACAGACCAGCTTTTTCTGCCTAGCAAGAAACATTACTAACAGTTTTTTATTTTAAGTTGAACCAGATCTGGCTTTGATGTTTCGGACAAAAGTCCCAAGAAGACAAGCATTGTCTAAGGCCTCAGTGTTGTCCCTTGTGGATCAATTAGCCAGATTTGTCAAAGGGTAAAAAAATTGTAGGTATAGCCATGTTGAGTCAAGGGGAAACTCCGAGAAAAAGAGATAGGTCAGGCAAACAGTTCCAAAGATATATGCTATACTTCATATAGCAAAATATAAGAAAAATTCAAGGAAACAATTAGGAAATATATAATGAAAAATGTGAAATGTATCAGGTATGACAAATGTGATTATGTCAGCTCAAAAGCCAATAAATGCTTTTTAAGTAAAACCTGAAATAAAATAAAACATAAAAAGAAATAGCTGACAAAGATATTTACTACCATACAAATAAAAAGGATGGAACACAGTACGACTGTCAAACAGAACAGACAAATAGCAACTTCGTGTAATAATAAAAGCAAATAGTACATAGTTTAAAAACGAGAAGAAAAAATACGTAAGTACAGAAATAAAACAAGTTTCAAGCTAGGACAGTAAGGATAGAACTAAAGGCAAAAACTTTAGGAACAGTATTAGGAGTCTTGGCATTAGGTATAAGCCTTAAGTGTTGGGGTACAGTAGCAGAGATGATGAAATTTTAAATGTGGGTGGGGACTGGAGAACAAAGCTCTAGGCCCTCGTGAGGCAACTTCTGGAATACTTCTTTGAAAAGCTGGGCATGATGAGAGTTGTCAAAGCAGAACTGGAACACTGCAGCCCGTGGTCTTGGGAAGAGACTGTGGATTTAAAAAAAAAAAAGTCACTTCGATAAGTCAGTCCAACCCAATTTTATGTGCTCACTGAGGTGCATACGTGAAGAATTGAATACATAATGAGAACTATACAATGTCAGTGAAAACGATTAATATTATAAATTGCATTTAAAGTGTGCTCATGTAAATATATGACATAGTGAATAAAGCGAAATCTTACATATAAAAGCATTTTTAAGATCTAAAGGATTTCAATAAAGTGTTTATAATTACTACACCTAAATTAAAAGTATTTTTAAGATCTAAAGGATTTCAAGAAAGTGTTTATAATTACTACACCTAGATGGTAAGATTATGGATGTGATTTTTTTTTTCCTTTTCAATCATGTTTTCTAAATTATCCTCTGCACTTATTCAATACTTTTTTGAAAAAGAAAATAATAAAACATTACACATTTAAACAGGGATAAATAAGCCATTCAAGAATACATCAGAGGAAAGCACACACCCCACCTTGGGTCTTTTTGTTAACCTAGCATATCCCTGTGATACTACAGTTGCTGGCGTAAAGAACAAAAATGGAATGTTCTAGCCAGTTTCAATAATAAATATAGATTCAAAAATAAAATATTAGCAAAATTATGTACTTTTGGGTATAATTTAATGAATGCAAAAAATGTTTGATATTACAAAATGTTTTTGCCTCTGGTTCAGAAGAGGTTAAAAAAAATGGACATTAAAGGACATTTAAAATTTTATTTTTCTATTATATTTATCTGATGATTGCAGGTATGTAAAAGAATTGTTCCCTTTAGCACTAATCTTATATCTAGACTTCTCTTTTAGTTCTCAGTATCTTTTCAGTTGATTTTTCAGGTGTCTACTTGTTTGTATGTGTTTCATGTCTGTATTTTTTCCAGTTAGATTGTAGTCTCATTGCATACCAGCAAGAATAAGCTGACTACAATAAATGGTGTCTTATTTGAGTCCTGTCATATCCTAGGCACTAAAAAATTTGGAGAAGGAATGAATTATGTTAATAAATGGAAAAGAGTACTTTGTGTTGAGTAAGAGGACTCAATTCTTAAAAGATAACCACTCTCCCAATCTCTAATGTATAGTTTAAATTAGTGTTTACGCAAAATGATTCTGAATAGTTTGTTGGCAAAGATAGTTTGGAAACATTTTAAGATTTATATGATATAGGTGACTGGCAGAATCAATGTTTATGAAGTTTTAATAATTGAAATACTGGCAGTAATTCCCTAATATTATTAAGGAATCCAGAATAGAAGAAAGATCTGAAATTGTCTGAGGGTATGTTTGTAAAAAAGAATTATGGTATCTAACATATATGTGATTTTAGTAGATGATCAATTTGGCATTTCAAGTTTTTACTTTCTTCAAAAATACTTTTTCTGTGACTTAACGAATTAAATGTAAACATATGAAATGATAAGTATAATAAAAAATACAATGTTTGTCTGATCTTGAGTTTGAGAAGAACTTTCTAAGTATATAAAGAAAGAAAATGTGATGGGAAAGAATGTTAGGTATACCGCTTTAAAAGATCATAACATCTGTACATCAAAACTAGAATTAAAGGCAAATAATAAAATGAAGAAAACTTTTTCCTGTAGAAAAATGGGCAAAGGAAATTCATGAAAGGGAGAAAATTGGCCAATAATGTATACAAAAAGATTTATACTTTAGTGGAAATGAAAGATCACCAGAAGTAGTATATTTTTCTCATTAGAATGGCTAAGAATGTTCTTTGACCCAGTAACTTAATTTTTTAAGTTTTTAATTATTGATCATTAGAAAATCTTTTAAGACTGATTACATGAGGAAATTCTCACTATATAATAATGCTAAAGTGAAAAAACCTACATGTATTTTGTCTCAATTTATCTTACACATATCGAAAAAAATTTAAAGAACCAAACGACCAGTCATTACCTCTGGATAATGGGATTATTGGTTATTTTTCAGTGTGTTTTTCTCTGTCTTCTACAATACTGCAGTTAACATAATTTTATAATCAAACTTGAGGGGGGGTTTAGAATGTACTTAAAATGCAGATTTTGAAAATAGTATTTTTTTGTGCTTGACTTTTTAACAGTTGGATTCTGCAGGTGCTCTTATTAATAAAACGAAATGATTAAGATAGTAATGTACTTCAGGACTGTTAAGTGAACTTTGTATGATTGGCTAAATTTTTTGGCACTTTACAAAAGTCTTTGAAATTTTTTTTTACCATAGTAAGGGCTTTTTTACTTGATTAACTAGAACATTTCAAATACTCAGTGTCTTTAAATTGATTTTTTAAAAAACAAATATGAAATAATTAACATTTTATTGTTCCCCAAGAGTGATCCTCCACTGGACTCACCCATCAGTTTATTTTTTATTTAGATGAATTTATTCTTTTTTAATATACTTTGTCCATATATGCTATTGTAGTATTCATGTTTGTGTTTGTATTTGGCAGCCATATTTTCTGCTCTTAAAAATCTTCAAGATAAGATTCGTCGCTTGGAACTTGAGAGGATTCAGGCAGAAGAAAGTGTGAAAACCTTGTCTAGAGAAACAATTGAATACAAGAAAGTACTGGATGAACAGATACAAGAAAGAGAGAATTCAAAGAATGAGGAATCAAAGCACAATCAAGGTTTGTTTAATTATGAAGAAAATTAAATTCTATCAAAGTAAGTGTTGTGAAGTATTAAGTATTCTAAAAAAATACTACATTAGTGTTTTCTAGTGGTATCTTCAAGTACTACAAAACTGCATTGTATTCGGGTGCATTTTGAGGAGGAAGTGCTGTTGTCATACATTGTATTTGCTTACTGAATGCAAGGCCAATTTGACTAGCATGTAGAAGGAATGATTTAGGTAATCTGAAAAGGCTTTTAAGTGTGTGGAAGGTGTTTTTCTGTACACAGTGTATTCAATTCCTGTTAACAGCTTGTTAAACTATTTTATTTGTGAGTTGACTTCTGCTTTTCTTTGGTATTTTTAGAATTGACATCTCAGTTGTTAGCTGCAGAAAATAAATGCAATCTATTAGAAAAACAATTGGAGTATATGCGAAATATGATAAAGCATGCAGAAATGGAGAGGACATCTGTCTTAGAGAAACAAGTGAGTAAAACACCTCATAGACTGATACTCAAGAACAGTTAGTTATGGGGAAAACTAGTTGAATAAAGACTTATTTTTTGTCTCGGTGAGGTCTAATGGTGCTGTTATACCCCAGGACTGAAATTTCTTGGCATCAGTTATGAAATCTAAAGATGTGATTGGCTTTTTTTGTTGTTATTGTTGTGTTTGATAGAGTTTTACTTAAACTGGAAAAATACAGTTAGTTGTGAGATGTTTTACAGTTATGTCAGCTTCTTTGAGTCTGCATTATAAAAAGTATGAATAACCATATACCTCTGTACCTCTGAAATTTGTTCTGTGACTCAAGAGAGATAGCAGATTTGAAAGTTCCTTATACATTGTAAAACTCTTTAGAATTGTTATTTAGCATAGCATTTTTGTGCTTTCTTATACCAGAAGTCTTTGTCTTTAGGTAACCTGCACATTCGTGAGAAGATATCTGCAATGTCAGTCTCAAATTGATTGATTGATTGATTGATTAGAAATAGTCTCTCTGTCACCCAGGCTGGAGTGTGTGGCATGATCTCAGTTCACTGCAGCCTCCACCTCCTGGGCTCAGGTGATTCTCATGCCTCATCCTCCTTAGTAGCTAGAATTACAGGCGGTTGCCACGATGCCTGGCTTTTTTGTGTGTATGTGTTTTTAGTATAGATGGGGTTTCACCGTGTTGGCCAGGCTGGTCTCAAACTCTTGGCCTCTAGTGATCAGGCCGCCTCGGCCTCCCAAAGTGCTGGCATTACAGGCATGAGCCACTGTGCCCAGCCTTGCATATATTTTTAAAAACTTACTCCTTTTCCTGTTACAAATCTAGAATTTGAATTCATTATCAATGCTAGTTTGTGGACATCTTAAGTCTGTTATTCAAAATTTGAATGTTTATAAGCTTAATGTTTTTGTTAGATGCTCTGCAGTGTAAAAAAAGAAATACCAGGCAGTTGTCCCTCAGTATTCATGAGTGAATTGGTTCTGAGACCCTTGTGGATCCCTGTCTCTACTAGAAGATGCAAAAATTAGCTGGGCGTGGTGGCGCGCACATGTAGTCCCAGCTACTCGGGAGACTGAGGCAGGAGAATTGCTTGAACCCAGGAGGCAGAGGTTACAGTGAGCCAAGATTACGCCACTGCGCTACAGCCTGGCGACAGAGCGAGGCTGTGTCTCAAAAACAAAAAGAAAAAAATCCAAGGATGCTCAAGTGTCTTATAAAATAGTGTGGTATTTGCATATAACCTACACCCAACCTCTCATATACTGTAAGTTATCTTTAGATTACTTATAATACCTAATACAATGTAAATGCTATGTAAATAGTTGCTATACTATATTATTTGGGGAATAATGTTAAGAATAAAAATCTGTATATGTTTAGTACAGACTCAACCATGCTTTTTTGTTTTTTTCTCACATATTTTCAAACCACAGTTGATTGAATCCATGGATGCGAAACACAGATACAGAGGGCTTACCGTATGTGTTTTCTACCCTCAATCAGCTTTCAGTCCTTGTTGGAGAGAATTAGACATAAATATTTGAGCAATCGTACAACAATATTTGAGAAAATGCCTCAGTAATTAATTCTCATGTGTGTTATAGGTCTCTTCACTATGTTATTGGGTTTATTTCAGTGATTATATTTTTTCATTTTTATTTGGGTCTTTTTCCATCCACTTAGTTTTGTTCTTAGATTGTACTGTTACTCTGTGGTTTTTATTCCTTCCTTTTATCTCTTTGAACACTATAAACAATTCTCAATTTTTTTTAAATTATTTGATATTTTCAAATTGTTAATCCCCATTCGTTTGTCTTTATTGATTCTCCCTTATGATATCTTGGTTTTTTATGGGAACTGGTTTTTTTTCCTTTTTTTTTTTTTTTTTTAGTTATTATTATAGTTTAAGTTCTGGGATACGTGTGCAGACCGTGCAGGTTTGTTAATAGGTATACATGTGCCGTGGTGGTCTGCTGATCAACCCATCATCTAAATTAGGGTATTTCTCCTACAGCTATCCCTCCCCTAGCCCCTGACAGGCCCTGGTATGTGACGTTTCCCTCCCTGTGTTCATATGTTCTCATTGTTCAACTTCCACTTATGAGTGACAATATGTGGTGTTTGGTTTTCTGTTCTTGTGTTAGTTTGCTGAAAATGATGGTTTCCAGCTTCATCCATGTCCCTTCAAAGGACAATAACTTATTTTTAATGGCTGCATAGAATTCCGTGGTGTATATATGCCACATTTTCCTTAACCAGTCTATCATTGATGGGCACTTGGGTTGGTTCCAAGTTTTTGCTCTTGTAAATAGTGCTGCAATAAACATACGTGTGCATGTGTCTTTATAGTAGAATGATTTCTAATTCTTTGGATATATACCCATTAATGGGATTGCTGGGTCAAATGGTATTTCTGGTTCTAGATCGTTGAGGAATCGCCACAGTGTCTTCCACAATGGTTGAACTAATTTACACTCCCAACAACAGTGTAAAGGCGTTCCTATTTCTCCACATCCTCTCCAGCGTCTGTTGTTTCCTGACTTTTTAATGATCGCTATTCTAACTGGCATGAGATGATGTCTCATTGTGGTTTTGATTTTCATCTCTCTAACGACCAGTGATGATGAGCTTTTTTCCATGTTTGTTGACCACATAAATGTCTTCTTTTGAAAAGTGTCTGTTCATATACTTTGCGCACTTTTTGATGAGGTTGTTTGTTTTCCTGTGAATGTGTTTACGTTCCTTGTAAATTCTGGATATCGATGGATAGAGTGCAAGAATGTTCTCCCATTCTGTAGGTTGTCTGTTCACTGTGATGATAGTTTCTTTTGCTGTGCAGAAGCTCTTTAGTTAGATCCTGTTTGTCAATTTTGGCTTTTGTTGCCATTGCTTTTGGTGTTTTAGTCATGAAGTGTTTGCCCATGCCTATGTCCTGAATGGTATTGCCTAGGTTTTTTTCTAGGGTTTTTATGGTTTTAGGTCTTATATTTAAGTCTTTAATCCATCTTGATTTAGTTTTTGTGTAAGGTGTAAGGAAGGGGTCCAGTTTCAGTTTTCTGCATATGGCTAGCCAGTTTTCCCAACATCATTTATTAAACAGGGAATCCTTTCCCCATTGCTTGTTTTTGTTTGTCAGGTTCGTCAAAGATCAGATGGTTATAGATGTGTGGTGTTATTTCTGAAGCCTCTATTTTGTTTCATTGGTCTGTGCATCTGTTTTGGTTCCAGTACCATGCTGTTTGGTTACTGTAGCTTGGTAGTATAGTTTGAAGTCAGATGGCATGATGCTTCCAACTTTGTTCTTTTTGCTTAGGATTGTGTTGGCTGTATGGGCTCTTTTTTGGTTCTATATGAAATTTAAAGTAGTTTTTCTATTCTGTGAAGACAGTCAATTGTAGCTTGCTCTGGGGATAGCATTGAATCTATAAATTACTTTGGGCAGTATGGCCATTTTCACAACATTGGTTCTTCCTGTCCATGAGCGTGGAATGTTGTTCCATTTGTTTGTGTCCTCTCTTATTTATTTGAGCAGTGGTTTGTAGTTCTCGTTGAAGAGGTCCTTTATATCTCTTGTAAGTTGTATTCCTAGGTATTTTATTCTCTTTGTAGCAATTGTGAATGGGAATTCACTCATGATTTGGCTCTCTGTTTGTCTATTATTGGTATATAGGAATGCTTGTAATTTTTGCACATTGATTTTGTGTCCTGAGACTTTGCTAAAGTTGCTTATCAGCTTAAGGAGATTTTGAGCTGAGACAATTGGGTTTTCTAAATATACTTTCGTGTCATCTGCAGAGACAATTTGACTTCCTTTCTTCCTGTCTGAATGCCCTTTATTTCTTTCTCTTGCCTAATTGCCCTGGCCAGAACTTCCAGTACTGTGTTGAATAGGAGTGGTGAGAGGGGGCATCCTTGTCTTGTGCTGGTTTTCAAAGGAAATGCTTCCAGCATTTGCCCATTCAGTATGATGTTGGCTGTTTGTCAAAAATAGCACTTATTATTTTGACATACATTCCATCAATATCTAGTTTATTGAGAGTTTTTAGCACGAAGGGGTGTTGAATTTTATCAGAGGCCTTTACTGCATCTGTTGAGATACTCGTGGTTTTTGTCATTGGTTCTGCTTATGTGATGGTTTACATTGACTGATTTGCATATGTTTAACCAGCCTTGCATACTAGGGATGAAGCTGACTTGATGGTGGTGGATAAGCTTTTTGATGTGCTGCTGGATTTGGTTTGCCTGTATTTTATTGAGGATTTTTGCATTGATGTTAATCAGGGATATTGGCCTGAAATTTTCTTTTTTTGTTGTGTCTCTGCAAGGTTTTGGTATCAGGATAATGCTGACCTCTTAAAATGAGTTAGGGAGGAGTCCCCCTTTTTCTTTTGTGTGGAATAGTTTCAATAGAAATGGTACCAGCTTGTGTTTCTATCTCTGGTAGAATTCGGCTATGAATCTGTCTGGTCCTGGATATTTTTTGGTTGGTAGGCTACTAATTACTGCCTCAATTTTAGAACTTGTTATTGGTCTATTCAGGGTTTCAATTTCAAACTGGTTTAGTCTTGGGCAGGTGTATGTGTCTAGGAATTTATCCATATCTTCTAGATTTTCTAGTTTATTTGCATAGATGTGTTTATAGTATTCTCTGATGGTAGTTTGCATTTCGGTGAGATTAGTGGTGGTATTGCCTTTATCATTTTTTATTGTGTCTATTTGATTATTTTTTCTTCGTTATTACTCTGGCTATCAGTCTATCTATTTTGCTGATCTTTTCAAAAAAACCAGCTCCTGGATTCTTTGCTTTTTTGAATGATTTTTCATGTCTCTGTCTCCTTCAGTTCTGCTCTGATCTTAGTTATTTCTTGTCTTCTGCTAGCTTTTGAATGTATTTGATCTTGCTTCTCTAGTTCTTTTAATTGTGATGTTAGGGTGTCAATTTTAGATCTTTCCCACTTTATCCTGTGGGCATTTAGTGCTATAAATTTTCCTCCAAGCACTGCTTTAGCTATGTCCCAGAAATTGTGGTACATTGTGTATTTGTTCTCATTGGTTTCAAAGAACTTACTTATTTCTGCTTTATATGCCCAATAGTCATTCAGGAGCAGGTTGTTAACTTTCCATGTAGTTGTGCGATTTTGAGTGAGTTTCTTAATCCTGAGTTCTAGTTTGATTGCACTGTTGTCTGAGAGACTGTTATGATTTCCTTTCTTTTGCATTTGCTGAGGAGTGTTTTACTTCCAATTATGTAGTCAATTTTAGAATAAGTGTAGTGTGGTGCTGAGAATAATGCATATTTTGTTCATTTTGGGTGGAGAGTTCTGTAGATGTCTATTAGGTCTGCTTGGTCCAGAGCTGATTTCAAGTCCTGAATATCCTTGTTAATTTTCTGTCTCATTGATCTATCTAATATGGACAGTGGGGAGTTAAAGTCACCCACTATTATTTTGTGGGAGTTTAAGTCTCTTTGTAGGTCTCTCAGAACTTGCTTTATGAATCTAGGTATTCCTGCATTGTGTGTATATACATTTAGGATAGTTAGCTCTTCTTGTTGCATTGATCCTTTTACCATTGTATAATGCCCTTTGACTTTTTTGATCTTTGCTGGTTTAAAGTCTGTTTTATCAGAGACTAGGATTGCAACCCCTGCTTTTTTTGCTTTCCATTTGCTTGATAAATATTCCTCCATCCCTTTATTTTGAGCCTGTTTCTGTCTTTGCATGTGAGATGGGTTTCCTGAATACAGCAAACTGATGGGTTTTGACTCTATCCAGTTTGCCAGTCTGTGTCTTTTAATTGAGGTAGTTAGCCCGTTTGCATTTAAGGTTAATATTTTTATGTGTGAATTTGATCCTGTCATGATGGTAGCTGGTTATTTTGCCCATTAGTTGATGCAGTTTGTTCATAGTGTCAATGGTTTTTACAGTTTGGTATGTTTTTTGCAGTGGCTGTTACCAGTTGTTCATTTCCATGTTTAGTGCTTCCTTCAGGGGTTCTTGTAAGGGAGACCTGGTCTTAACAGACTCTCTAAGCATTTGTTTGTCTGTAAAGGATTTTATTTCTCCTTAGCTTATGAAGCTTAGTTTGGCTGGATATGAAATTCTGGGTTGAAAATTCTTTTCTTTAAGAATGTTGAATATTGACCCCTACTCTATTCTGGCTTGTAGGGTTTCTGCCAAGGGATCTGCTGTTAGTCTGATGGGCTTCCCTTTGCAGGTAACCTGATCTATCTTTCTGGCTACCCTTAACATTTTTTCCTTCGTTTCAGTCTTGCTGAATCTGATAATTATGTGTCTTGGGGTTGCTCTTCTCGAGGAATATCTTTGTGGTGGTCTCTTTATTTCCTGAATTTGAATGTTGGCCTGTCTTGATAAGGTGGGAAAGTTCTCCCGGATAATATCTTGAAGAATGTTTTCCAGTTTGGTTCCATTCTCCCTGTCACTTTCAGGTACACCAGTCTGAGGTTTGGTCTTTTCACATAGTTCCATATTTCTTTGAGGCTTTGTGTGTTCCTTTTCATTCTTTTTTCTCTAATCTTGTCTTCACACTTTACTTCATTAAGTTGATCTTCAATCTCTGATATCCTTTTTCTGCTTGATCGTTTCATCTACTGATACTTGTGTATGCCTCACAAAGTTTGTTGTGCTGTATTTTTTCAGCTCTGTCAGGTCATTTATATTCTTCTCTAAACTGGTTATTCTAGTTAGCAATTCCTCTAATCTTTTTTCAAGTTCTTAGCTTTCTTGCATTGGATTAGAACATGCTGTTTTAGTTTAGAGGAGTTTGTTATTACCCACCGTCTTAAGCCTACTTCTGTCAATTCGTCAAACTCATTCTCCATCCAGCTTTGTTCCCTTGCCGGCAAGAAGTTGTGATCCTTTGGAGGAGAAGAGGGGTTCTGGTTTTTGGAATTTTCAGCATTTTTGAGCTAGTTTTTCCTCATCTTGGTGGATTTATCTACCTTTGGTCTTTGATGTTGGTGACCTTTGGGTGGGGTTTCTGAGTGGACGGCCTTTTCGTTGATGTTGATGCTATTCCTTTCTGTTTGTTAGTTTTCCTTCATTGCAGGCCTGCTGGAGGTCCACTCCAGACCCTGTTTGCCTGGGTATCACCAGTGGAGGCTGCAGAACAGCAAAGATTGCTGCCTGTTCCTTCTCTGGAGGCTTCGTCTCAGAGAGGCACCGTGAGATGCCAGCTGGAGATCTCCTATATGAGGTGTCTGTTGATCCCTGCTGG